>WJEZ01003029.1:0-11777 GCA_009869925.1 Thalassaphorura encarpata
AAGATGAACATGTAGTTTTTTAATTTGATGAATAGTTGAGCAAAGATTTAGTAGAAATAAAGTTAAGATATTTGCAAAGGATTATGATTCGTTGAAGCTTGTAGTAGAGGAAGAAATTTATAAGTACTCACTCTCGCTTTTGTTGGCTGGCTCCCCGTGAACTAATTAAAGAAACTGAAGGATGAGAAAGACTCGAAGCGAAAGTTTAGTTTTTCGTAGTTGGAGGGCGAGTTTTGTTAAGTAGTACGCTAACGCTGCTCGTCCTGCTGCTGCTTGTTGTACTTGGTACTTATTTTGATTGGAAATGAGAGTGGAGAAAGATCCGACTAGTGAAAGGGAAGAAGAGAGGAAACAACTGCGTTGGCAGAATCATAATGGATTCCAACTTTTAAAGCTCGGAGACCTCAACTTACGACTACTAGTTTTCTTCCTTCTACCTTTTATTGCATTTTTGTCTAAAGACATGAGATTTATTTCCCTAGATATAGTTCATTTTGGGCGTTGAACTTGTTGAGCACACTTTCCACCTTCAAGTTAGTTAGCTTGTTTTTTTAGCTGGAAATTGAAATTATTAAAATTGGAAGAACAATGGTAATGGTAATAGTAATATTTTAAAATTGATGCTGTCTTTGTCCCTTTGAGCCAACCAGTAGCATGTGAACAAAAATGGGAAGGTATAATTTATCCTGGAAGGAGAGTTGAATTGAAAAGACTACCTACTAGAGTAAGTCATTAAAGAAATGTCCATCCTAGTAGCTCCATCCATTCATCAATATGTAATCCTCTTTGGACGGAATAGAGTGAGAAAGAAGAATAGAAACTATTAGTTATTCACAGTAGGACATGCTTTGCATAAATTACTTGCTCTTATGAAGCTCTCCTTCCCTTTTGCTCTGCTAGAAGAATCTTCATTAAAATTAACGAGTTTTAAACTCAGTAGTCTTATTTTCCTTTTACAAGTGCAAATGTAATAATAATTTATCGTTTTTGGGAAAACTGTATAATTAGATAGATTCCTTTGTCCTTTGAGTTTTTGACGGGTGCGAGAGGCGTAAGGCGTTGCATGATGTGTTATAAGAATCTCAACGAATGGTTAGTTAGTGGGATGATTAATTTTCCATGTTTTTTAAGTTGGGTGCATTTGGAGTGCGTAATATTTTTGAATAGTATTTAATAGTATCTTGGGCAGATGAGATTGAACCGAAAGGATTCAAGAATAAGAAGGGCAATAAAGTACTTATGGCTGCAGAAGAGAAGTAGGGACACCTGTAAATGCTTATTTTATAACCCTTTCCTGCTTAGGATTAGAACCCTTGAAGTGCTGAATCATTTTGAGTTTCGGTTTGGAAATCCTGAAGGAATTGAATTTTTTCTGTATTTAGTAATTTAAAAAAAGGGTTTGGGCTTCTCACAAGAGTAAAAGTGTGAACGCGAGATGAGTTTTTAAGTTGATAAGGTAAGCAGATAAGTTTTTGATATTAAGACTATTTGTGACAGTATGTTTTTGTTAAAGAATGAGTTGCGTGCACCTGTACTCTTTAATTTAACAACCCAAAGGAAGCAAGGTCGACGGAAATTGAAGTTAAATTGAATGTAGAGAACAATGCTCTGGATTTCTTTCCCGCCTCGTAAAATTGTTCAGGTAGTGAGGTGCTACATTAAAAAGCGCGTATGTCATGATTAGCTGAGTTGAACCATGACATCCTTTCGGTACGGTGGTTTCGATAAATCGGGAAATGCATTTTTATGATCCTCTGTTCAATATAAAGAACTTGGCTTGCCAGTCGCGATTAATTTAACTAATGCCTCTGAATTTGTCATTGTCTAATTTTCTTTGTGGAAATCTATTGATCAATCTTTTTGGTGTAATATTTTTCTATTTAGATTTTTTTATACTGAATTATTATGATACGAGGACTTAATGTCATTATCCAACCGAGACTGTTGGGAAGTCGCGACAGCAGGCTTGACTTATTGGAATTTTTTGTACTTGTACAAGATTATGTCTTTCATTTTTATTATTTTGCAAAATGTGACTTTTTATTCTTCTCTACGACATGAATTCTCTCACCTTAAGCCCCGCCAAGAGCAATTATCTTCAAGATTTAGACATTAGTTGGGAAATTTAATGTCTACATTAATGTTTATTTTCCTCACATTCTGGTCATGAAAAACATGGGGACAGTGGGCACTTCATGCTGTGTTTAAATGTCTCCATCTGGAAAGGGATTTTTATCGTCAAGATCGATTCTTGTACTTTTCTGACTGTTATGTTTTGTAACTTCATTATAATATTCGTGTCCTCTTTCCGTTTTTTTTACACTGGACCCAAGAGAAAATACAAATAATTTTTAACTGTGGAGCTTTTTTTCCCATATAAAATGGTGTCTTTGGAAATTACGATAATGACTTGGTCTTTGTTCACTTGCGTAGTTAAAAACAACCATTAGAGACGGAGGAAACTGGAGGAGTGAGTTACACGAGATGACAGAAGGAAAGACCATAATTTCCTATAAAAATGTCACATAAAGGGCATTTTCTTCAACCCGCTTAGCTCTTCAGCTGCTTCCTTGTAGTCGTGAACGTGAACCATAGATTTCCTCTATATTGAAACCTGTAATCCAATGTCCAAAAAGAATGCCAATAACTTAGGTTGAAATAAGACGTGCCTTGTCTCTCTATTTGTGTTGGTGTCACTTCAATCCAACCCTTCTTCGTATAAATAGAGACGATTAGACATATACGACCCCGTTGCAACAATATTTATACTCCAATGAATCTTGAGATCTTCCATGGAATGTTTTACATAAATTTTAGACTTAACGCGATCAAAATGAAAGAAAACGAAGGAAAACCAAGAATAGATTTGTATTTTGAACCCGATGGCATCCTTGGATTTAAATAAGGCATATAATTTCTAATTAACATTTTTGGAATCATCATGATAAGAATATTTACAAATATTCTAAAGTGCAACAACAAATTGCGAATAAACCTATCGCCGTGTTTTCCAGTTACTTATGAAAGAGCAAATGGAGGAAACATGTATTTAAAATTATCTTTTTTTCGTATAAAAATAAATCGAATTTGGCTCTGATTTCTTGAATAAACCTTCGGAATGTCTTAATTCCATCTGTCAAGGCGCCAGGAAGATTTGAGAATTTTTAGGTTGAGCTTGAGTTAATGCCGGAACTGAGTGAAGCCAAAGAAAACGTTTTTTGAGTATAAAATTATTTGCAAATTCTACCTGTCTGTGTGGAGTGCGTTTTCTTTGCAGAAAAAAGTGTAGAAGGATGTCGGGGTAGAATGGCGATGGCGACGCTTACTCCACGGGATTTATTTTTTACGAAAGATAAGATTTGTTAACTAATGTTGTCTTGGGTGTTTTTGGCGACGGCGACGCTCGTTGAACACATGAGTCGACCATTTATCAAGTCGGGAAGATATTTGCTTAGACCAAATTGTCGGGTCAGAGGCTATGGGTAACATTCGGAATGAGTTTTGCGAATAAAATATGACGAAGCAGAGTGAATGATGAAGTTTGGGTTGGAATATTACAGTGAATTAAGCATATGTTTGTTGGTTGGCGGGTGGTATGGTAGGGACAAGTGAATTATTATTACATGTAGTTTTTTGCGAATGCTTCGGAGTGGAGTGGTTGACGCCATGGCATGGTATGAGAACGTCCTCTAAGTTTGTCTCTTCATGTCTTGGGACAGAAGTGTGAAATGGTTGAGAATGATTTAATGGTTCGAGTGAGGATGGAGATGTTTCACTGACTTTTACTTTATGGGCTACGTGATGAGTTGTGGATCCTTATTATCCCACAGTCGTCGACTCAACGAACTAAATGCTAAACAGAAATGAAAAATGTCCGAATAGCAATTGCAATGCTAAAATTTAAGGGTAGCGTCAGCGTCGTTGTTACCTTCTCTTTGAATAATAATTCAAGACTCATCTTTTTCTTGTTCACTTTTAAATTCTCGAATTCTTCAAACGCTATCACTTATCACTTTCATTCGATACATTCATGCAGAATATGTATCTCATAGGAACTTATTAAGACGATATGACTCGAGGACTACTTCTACTGTGCGTGGAATTTGTTCAAGTTTTCTCAAATGAGGAAACAGAGCAGTACGAATAATATAAATGCCCGGGTTTTCTTGCACTACTACACGCACATCACATCCTTTTGCAAAGGATGAACCGCGTAGCATGGACGTAGAATAGGAGCCGCCACTTCTAGAAAGTGGAGTAAATTCCGGGCTGGGTCCATGGAAACCTTTGAAGTTGAGCCGAAAGTCCTCTTTTCTCGTTCATTCCCCCTTTCTCTCCATCTCTTTTTTCGCAATCCGATAAACCTCTTTTCATATCGCCTTCATCAACATAACATCTAACCCTTGGAGAGGAATGAAATGAAAATGCTTCCTCTTTTCCCTCCATCTTCAATACATGGATTAAGTATAAATACAAACACTTTCAGCATAATATTTCATGATCAGGATACCTTTCTTTCTCCGTGCGGCGCTCAATAAATACCAAATACGCACATACCTTCCTCACTTTCTCTCCTTTTTGCCTTTGGAGTTTGGTTTCGTTCGGTCGTATAACTATGATATTGTTGTAATTTCTCTCTGATATTTTTCATTATAACGATGGAGAGTGGAGGTTGGAAACATCGACATGCCTGTCATAATCTATTTTGTTATTTCTTCCTGAGATCCCTAGACAAATTAAAAGAACGAGCGAGCGAGCGAGCTAGAGCGGCCATTTTAGTGCTAGATACAAAAGTTGTTGGGAGGATTGTCTAAGCCAAAGCCATTTTCCTCCTTGTTATGTCTGTCTAGAGTGGATAGTCAGGCAGGCCAACCCTTGAGTAGAGTTTGGAAGGAATTCTATGAATATTTCATAAATATCGTGGCAAGCCTCGTTGAGCAGAGCACTCGCTCCATTCCTCTCTTACTTGGATATAGTGTAGTGTAGTCTTTTTCTACTCTCACCTATCTTTGGATGTGTCCAAGTATAAAAACCATGCGATGCGTAAAAGTCTAGTGTTAGTCCCTTGGTATTGTATTGTGTAGATCCTAGTACATTGTAATGCAATCTAATGAAAATGTTATTACTTATTACTTTTTGGTTGGGGAGTGAGAGAGTANCAGACAGACAGGGGAGAGTTAGGAGTTGATGTTATGCTCCTATAGTTCCGTGAGCTCGGATTGGGCAAAAAGAAAGCAAAGAGAAAAGTTGGAAAGAAGGAAAGAGTTGGAGGGAATGGGATGGGAACTCAGAGCCCCGCCTCTTTCCCCAATGTAAAAGATCAATAATAAAATTCTGGTCCAGCGCGCACTCGGATTCTGCATCTATCTTCTCTGGTCTGCTTGGATCACCCCTACCTTAAAAGATACAATACTGCATGACGGACTCCAATGTAAGTGAGAACGGACTTGTGCATGTACTTTTCCATTAAATGAAAAGTTTTGGTCGATTTGTATCTCTGAGCACTGGATGGTGGGGATATGCATGGACTTGGAGTAGAAGGACAATCTATGACGATGATGATGATCTTTATTCTTCTAGCCTGGCTGCACATTGGTCAAAGGGTTTTGCAACGCCTGTTTATTCATCCACTACTACTATAAGTATGAGTGTACATATGGAGGACTTGACTCTTGAATTTCCCTTCCATTCCATCCTTTGAGGAACTCCGAAAATGAGTCTGTCTCTCTCTCTGGTTTTCTTGTTAGAAGTGAAAGTAGATTTGGATGAATATATAGGCCTCGAGAGTATAGTTTCATTTTGTATGCACTCGTTGTATGCAGAGTGACAAATTTCACATGCAAATGCAAATCAACCTCATCCCTTTTTCTGTTCCGCGAGGGAGGAAAAGAGAGACTAGAGGCTAAATGAAGTCTATTTCTATAGTCCCAGTCAGTCAGTCATCATCATTTTGAATCCACGCTTCCGTTGTCACGCCCAGTCCCCAGTCGACGGATTCTCTCTCTCTACATCCATGAACTCATCATTTTGCAAGAGAAATGATCGACCATGCGGAAAAAATGTCTATAAGAATTCTCTCTTTTCTACGCTCGACTTTCTCCGAGGAAAATGTCTGCCTCTTCTTTTGACTTGTCCTACATGAACTCATCATTTTGCAAGAGAAATGATCGACCATGCGGAAAAAATGTCTATAAGAATTCTCTCTTTTCTACGCTCGACTTTCTCCGAGGAAAATGTCTGCCTCCTCGTTTGACTTGTCCTCAATGTGTCTTGTAACTTTGGCTTTGGCTCTAAGGGTTTCTTCATTCAGTCACGAGAGCAATATAATTTGCATGTTTGGCTTTGGACTGAATGAGGAGCAGGTGTCCCCATGTCTGAATCTGTCACTCACTCAACTCGCTCACATTAGAGTTGGGCGGAGTGTGTCTTCCTTCCAAACTCGGTGGGAGTAAAGGTATCCATTGTTATTTCTTGAGCAGATTAAGTAGCTTGAGCACTGCTTTGGCACTTGGATGGATTGAGTAGGAATGAATGAAGTTTAAGAATGGGAATAGGCAGGCAGGCAGGCGCGCATTGGTATTCCATGAATGAAATGATTTTTTTACATTTCCTTGGCTGCTGTTCAAGCAGGGAAATGAGTAAAGGTTAGGTGCGATTAGTGGTCGAGTAGATGTACGTGTAGGGAATGTGGAAAGGTTAAAGCATTGTCATTCTGTCACCTTTCCACTGACACGACACAATGTTTCTTGGTGTGTTTGCTTTGGAATGCGGTTGGTTAGTTGGTAGCAAGGAGGCAAATTTGTATGGATGTCGCTTTAGTTGTATCCATGGCCATTGAGTGTGGAGAAGGAGATTAGATAAAAGCGTGATGCATGGGCATTCTCACTCTTTAATCCGTTCTTTGCATACGGGTGGGTTTGAGGGAATTCGGGTCTTGTTGAATACAAGACTTTGGCTGCTGCTGCTGGTTTAGGAAAGGAAAGGTCGACCGTGTAGTATAGTCAGTTTTCTTTTTGGGTAAAGACCTCGTCATACACTCAAGTGCACCTTCATGTCCAGTAGCTGAAGCGAAGATAAGCGATTTGTCATGCCTCACCACCTGAAATGAACAGTGAGACAGACAGACAGGGAAAATAGCAGTAGACATGACTGAGTGGGATCACAACACATCACAGATCACATTTTCTTATCCCGCCTCCTTAAAAGCCCACCAACAAAGTTTACTCTTTTTTCAGATTGTTCTTTTTTTTAAATACATGTTATCTAACCGCTCAAGCGTTAAGTCTTCATGTTAAATGTAAGAAAGAGGTTGAAATTGCAAAATAACGAGTTCTGTGTGATTTGCGTTTTTTTCGTCCTGTATTTCATAAATAGGAAAGGAATGCTGTGTATGCACCTTGTACCAATACGGAATTTAAGTCTAAATCAAAAAGAGAAAAGCGCCTTCAATCAAGTTAATTATCTCGCCCATCCAATGTTTGAACTTAGCAGGGACAGTTTGGAGGAAGGAATGGAATGAGCTCATTGATTAAAAGCGCCAGCCGCCAAAGAGGAAGAGTAAATAAATACTCCAATGCACATTCAAATCATTCAGAGTTGTTTTCTGCATACTCCGCTCCTCTCCGTTTATTTACATTTCAAAAACTTTGAAGATTTTGTAGAATTGTCTGTCTGATTTCTCAGTTGTCGAATAGCCTAGCCCTTTTTTACATTTTGAATTGAGATTTGAGAATTTTTTTGGGAGTCAATGCTCACACATGCAAATTATATTCTGAGACGTATTTTATTATTTGGTCATGATGCGTTATAGTATGTGAGTGAAAGGGAAAGAAGATTGGAAGTTAGGAGTGAAGAGTATTTTTGTGATGATGATGAAGGCAAGGAAGAAGGGGCACGCGCCGAAGTTGTAGCAAATCAGATTGGGACGCCTGAGACCTCGGAGGAACATTTTGAATTGAGATTTGAGAATTTTTTTGGGAGTCAATGCTCACACATGCAAATTATATTCTGAGACGTATTTTTTTATTATTTGGACATGATGCGTTATAGTGTGTGAGTGAAAGGGAAAGAAGATTGGAAGTTAGGAGTGAAGAGTATTTTTGTGATGATGATGATGAAGGCAAGGAAGAAGGGGCACGCGCCGAAGTTGTAGCAAATCAGATTGGGACGCCTGAGACCTCGGAGGCACCGCCTTTGATCTTTTGCCGACAGTCGCTCTTCCATTTCTCCCTGAAAACCCCATTAAATAATCTCTCTCTCTCTCTCTGCTCACTCGCTTCCTCTCTCTCCTTGTTGGAAAACTCTAGAAATGTCGAATCACAAATCGTTATTTTCCTTTCCTCGTCCTTCGTCCATCCAACCATTCCTTTGCATTACTTTCCACGGCTGCTTTCTCTTTTTTCTACACGCATATAGTAAGTTTGGCCATTACTGAACAACGAACGGAATTGTCTTCTGTCGCCCCTTCTATTCTCTTCACTTCAAATTCAGTCGTAGATGGGAGGCAGGAGTATTTTGACATAATATTACTTTGGGAGTTTCCATTTCAAAGGAAATACTGGAGGCTGGAAATTTTTATGAAAAGCTTCTTTTTTTCCCTCTTCCTCCGTTTGCGTGATTTAACAGAAGAAGAGTAGGGAGAATAGAGTGCAGACTCATTTTGCCAATTTGGTGCGCAATGAGAATGAGGAAAAAAAGAGAGCTGAGAAGACAATTGAATTCTTTCTTGATTTGATGAGATGAAGAGATAAATAAGATTGGGATTGATTCATCTCTCTTTATTAGGATGTCTGGAACTTTTTTTTAAAGATACTTGACATATAAATCCGGCACAATAAAGACAATTGGATTCTTTCTTGATTTGATGAGATGAAGAGATAAATAAGATTGGGATTGATTCATCTCTCTTTATTAGGATGTCTGGAACTTTTTTTTAAAGATACTTGACATATAAATCCGGCACAATAATTGGAAAGCTGATTTTGAACCCAATCAAATTGAGTGTTGTGTTTGCAGCTAATTGTTGACTGTGACAAGGGACGATAAACATTAGAAAAGGCCTTTGTACGTACTTTGGGTTTGCAAACATTAAATTCGGAAGGAAGGAAAGAAATCGGTTACGTGTGCAGCTGCTGTCATGATAGTGCCCTGATAAGACATTTGTCAACCCACCTTTTTTCAAAAATTACAGATCGTTAGTCAGTTTCTGTTTGTACAATAATAATAATGTCGTGAGTAAAGTAGGGATGAATGAATGACAGTACACATGTCCTTCTTTTCAAAGTTTTTGGTAACCTTTATTCGTAAACAGAGAAATGAAGATAATATGCACGAACGGTAGTAGCTAAGCGTCCATCTGTACGGAGTGAATCTAAAAATGATTTGAATCTCTTTTCTCATGAATTGAGGGTTAGATTTAGACCCAGGGCAGGGCAGCCGCCATGTGCAGTTAGGCTACTGAAAGGGAAAAAGGTAGCAGCAAGGAGGACATTAGAAAGAGGATGATGACAAAAGATACACTTTTCATAATAATTTTTCATTGGGAGATAAAATCTTTAGTTGGGTTGGCAAGGGGCGGTGATTCCTTTTGAAATCAGTTGTCCATCTCTGAATCGTGTTTGACATTTCCATCTGACTCTATTAGAAGAGCCACTCCATTAACTGGGGTACTCATCTCCGCGATGTTTAATTTAGAAATACGAAACCAAGTTCGGATTCTATTTTTCCCTTGTAGCTTCCATGATGAATTGTTGGTTTTGTATTTTTAATAAAACTTTGTAGCAAAACGTTCAAAATTTTGATAGAAACTACAATATATTTTTCATACTTAGTCGGGTTATTTTTTATTTGAATTATTTGATAGGTTGGGTAAATGGTGGGCGTTTGAACCCTCTCTGATGTATTTTAGGGTTGAACAGATCGGGCGGATACATTGTATTGAGAGTTACATAAGTGCCTTAATTTTTGTCCCCTTGTGATTGTGATCCGTTTTGTTCAGCTCTATGATGTAGTAGTAGTGACTTGAAATTTTGACCGTGCATTGTGAACTTTTTTTTTACGAGCACTCAGCCGCCTCACCTATTTACTGTTCATTCGGAGAGTTAGTGATGTAATCTCATCATGAGCACTACTACTTCTGTCCGATACTTGCTTATTCTGAATGCCCGTTTCAGTTCATCTGCCCTACTACACACACGGTCCATTATTTTAGGATGAAAACTAAAGAGGGATTAGACACGAGATGGGATCTAACTATATAATTCTTTTTTGTTCCCATTGTTGTTGTTCTTTACATTACATTCAAGGGCTGACTGGATGGATAATGGTGACTGTAGTACTTTGAGAAAGTGAGTCTTAATTGGGACGCTCAGTTCCACTCCACAATGGTGTCATTAAGGGAAAATTACTTGAGATATTAAAAGGATTTCCATCGCTTTGGCTTCATCAAATTGAGTATTTTAAGTAAAATGAAATGGAACGGCCAAATAAATCAGGCCAGATGTTGGGATGCATGATTTCTGAACTGAGCGTATGTGATGTGTTGGTTGAGTACGTTGTATTTATTTTTAGTTCTTTTGTCATGCAAAACATCAAAGGTTAGATAATAAGTTTAGGATCTTTGTGGATTTCTAGAAATGTAGTAGAATGGGGTGCACAGGTTGACTTTACGTATTTTCGTTTGACGCTATGGCTATATCCAATGTGGTCGGTTGTTTTTGAAGTGTCGAAAGGAATTTCCCCCGTAAGGAAAACATAATAACTTTCCCTTGCTTTTGTTTCAAGTTTTGATCTCTTTTGGTCGGGAGAGTGAGTAATATGCTTGGAATGAATATAATTTTGAGGCAACGCAAGGAGAGGAAAACAAAATAAACCTGAACAAAAATTGGAAGGAGTGATGGTGGCGGCTTTGGATTTGTACAAATTTCGTACATGGAATTGATGGATTGTCATGAACATGAACACACAGATTCACCTTTTGGATGTCGGCACAAAGTTTTTGGAGTACACGAAGTGGGTGTGCTGTGTGCGGTACGTGGATAAGAGTGTACATCATCCAACCCGAAAGAGAAAACTGAGAACACTTTATTTCCATGCTCGATTGGGTGGAAAATTTTGATGGAAAAGTTACACAAGCTTGTCAAATGCACGAAGACACCTCAAAACCAAAATGACGACGACGTTGGAATAATGGAATTGAGTTGGAAAGCATGAACAAGGCAGGGTCCTACGCCAGGTCTCTGTCAAACAACTTGAACGTGATAGGGAAAATCTAAATTTGAAGGACAAAGATTTATATTTTGTCTTGTTTTTATATGCGTGGAGAAAGTATTATGATTTAAATTTATATCAGAGCACAGTACTAATTAATTTTGCAATCTCATGGGAATTGTTGTAGATGGTTCCGACTTTTTCCCGGAATAGAAGAAAGAAATTAAAGCCTCGTCTCGTCTTTGAATTTCCCTATCCAATTGAAAGTGAACCATTTCTATTTTTTAACTAGCAGCCTGCTTTGGAACTTTTTCCCATTTCATTTCCAACTCCACTCATACAGAAGAAGCATTTCATAAAGCACTCACCCGTTAAGACTTTTCTGGTTCTACGCTCTAACGTGCGCTTGTAGAGCTTCCGTCTTTCCGTTTGTTCTTCAATTGTTCTGCCATCCGCCTCCTTCGCGTACGTACTGTACTGTACACAATAGTATAGTTGGAGTTTAATATGAAGTGGGTTGAATTATCTATGAATGGAAAGTCCCTAAAGAATTACCCACTCAAATTTGA
>WJEZ01003030.1:0-11776 GCA_009869925.1 Thalassaphorura encarpata
CATAAACCTAGACGTTTTGGGTATCAATCAGAAATGTTTTTTATAATTTATGGACAACTGGCAACTGTTAACAAATAAATAGTAGACAGATTAGATTAACTCACGATTAGTTCTGCCAGTCAGTTTCTCCAATTCGGTTGGGTCACCTGTAGGTCACAGGTCACAGTCATCTTCGAAATGACACGACATGCGATATTTACAGTAAATTGTCAAATCATATGCAAAATCAAATAAATTGACAAGATTTTGAACAGGAATTTGTAATTCGTGAAGGAAAGGAACACGGCCAAGGAAAAATCTCACTTGCCAAGCGTTAGGTATGAATCCGAGAATTTTGACAATTTTTTTGTGTTCGTTTCGTGGCTATTAATTAAATTATCACCTTCAAATTAATTTGAACACAGACTCATGAATAGGAATTTTAGAAAAATGAATAAGAAATAACTATAATTTATAAATAGCATTCTTTTTATTAGTCCTGCTAATTCTTTGTAATAAAATTTGTAACGTAAAGTATGAAAGTGTATTCACAATGCAACTGCATTGTTAACAAGATGAGTACGATATAGGGCTAGAGCTATTTCTATTTTCTACAGTGACATTTGATTTCTATACTGATTAATGGATAAAAACTGACATGGTTAGGTTCTACCTCCTACTATAGAAATTCGTTCGTAGAAAGTAAAAACACGAATCAAACTGCATGAGATTTCATTGACATTCACAACTTGACATTTCGAGTATTAAATTATTTTTTTTAGATTTTTCACTCATTCCGGTGAGATCTGCCACAGACGACGGGTAAAATTAGTAGGAAAAATTCCAATTCATTCGTATATAAAAAATCATAATCTTAAATGAGAGTTATATAGCTGACTGAACTAATTAAAGTTTAAAAAGAGATGGCAAAAATTTATTCTTTTTACTATTCCTTCGAGGAAATGGATGCGGGTCAAAAGTAAAATTTGTTGTTTCCCCTGGGTTTGGATTTGGATTAACAAACGGCAACCCCATCGGATATTTGTCTTGAGGTGATGCCAATGGATTTTTAAATCCCATTGGATTCGGTGACCCAGGATAACTTGGTGCTGCTAGTGACTCGTATGGTGGAGCAGGAGAAAGAGGGTCAAAATTTGTGTTCGGTTGACCTTGACCTTGATTTTGTTGAGGGTTCCCAAACCCAATGAAATCCTCTGATCTGATTTTACCTTGACATGTTTGAGTCTGGGGAGTTAGTGGAGGAGCTGACCCTTGTGGGGTCCTGAAGCCCATGCCCATGCCCCTTGGGTAATCTTCTGGCTGATTCTGATTTTGTCCGCCAGGTGGCAGTGGTGCTGGACGACGTTTTTGTATATCCATTGAATAATCATCTGGTCTCATTTGTTGCGCAGAATCAGGAACGTCAAAGCTCATTGGGAAATCTTCTGGTCTATTTTGACCATGACCCTGAGGAGGTAATGGAGCTGGTCTCTTGAATCCCATTGGGTATGGAGATTGACCTTGCCGTTGACCTTGATCATGACAAGTGCAAGGATGAGTTCCTTCTGGACTAGCAGTTCGACTTCGGTTAGGGTCTACAAACCCCATTTGGGAATAATTGTTCCCAGGTCTAGGTTGATGTTGATGTTCTGGTGTGAGTAATTTAGAAGTTGAGTACATACTCTCCGTCATCACCTGGAGCCTTGCGCATTAAAGATTCTCGGAAACCAACATGCGCATGCGGTTGTCCTTGCGCTTGCGCAGAAGCAGAAGCAGAGGTCGTGATCGTCGTTGAAGAACTTGAGTCACCTGCGGGGCCAAACTCGCCACCCCCACTGCCATTCCCTCCGCCACCAAATCGATTCCAATAAACTTTGTGATTGTTAAATTTATTTTTCTTCTTTGGAATTCTAATTTCAACAACTCCATTGTCAGGCACTGTCACCATTTTTTGAATCAATGCTCGAAATTCCCATTCGATCAAATTCCTCTTTAGAAACTCCAAAATTAACCAATCTTCAAATTTTAGATGGATTTTTAAAAAATATTCCAACTTTTTCTTTCCATTGAAATTAGCTGCAACTTTTTCTGCATTGATTTGTTCTCTACAAAGGATAGCCATGGATGAGCGGACACGCCAATTGCGATAAGGGGGAAACATTAGAATGATGAGTCGAAGCGTGGACAGGGCATTGAGGACAAAAATGAAGGCGAGCCACACCCAAAATACAAAAAATGACCATTGGGTCAAATTATTCATAGGAAGCTGACATTGTGCAGATTTGATTTCACGATCTCCTGATATTCCATATCTAGACCATTCACACTTGGCAACTTTTGGGAAAAGGGCATCCTGAAAAAAGGTACAAATTATTAATTACTTCTAAAATTAATTAAATCAACATGTTACACTTACCATAGGATGAGGCCAAGGGTCAGAATTGTCAACAAAGGTGTACATGACATCAATTCCATAAGTTTTGTATCTCCCGCCGAGGAATCCACATAAAAAGTACCAGCCAAGGATGGGTGTGACCGTAGCGCAGATCTTTGACCCCAAATAATGTAATGCAAATCCACGATTTAGTCCAACAGTTGATAAAAAATGTTCTGCTCGTACTTGACTCAATTCAGATGGTGGTTCTGGGTCTAATTCAATCAGGGATTTGAGTTTTGTAGTTCCACGGAGCTAAAATTTAAATAAATTAGGTGAAAATAATTTTAAATTTTAATATTTTGGCTTACCTTCCATAACATGAGTGGAGCCAACATTAGCACAGCGACGAGGGCAATGGCTAACCATACATATTTGTAATAACGTTGCCTTACAATTTCATCTCTTCCTTTCTCATAACCTGAGATCCCTGGATAAGTCACATATTCCCTCATTTCAGGTCTAAGGGCTTTTTCTACTATAAAAGTTTCATGAGTCCAACAATAATCATTGAGATTCAATTCATCTGGAGGTCTTCCCCATATTCCACGTGTGTAGTCACTCGTCGTGCAATCAAGGTCAATGTCTCGTACGAGTTGATTCGCAACTGCCATGAATGACATGACTACTAAAAGGGCTGGGGTAAATTTTGTTGACCATTTGAATGCCCCATCAAATGCGACATATTTTTCTCGTTGTACGAATTTCTTGAGCAAGCCCCAAATTTGATCAGGGATAAAACGAAGGGTTGCTTTAAGGACGGCAGACATTTTGTACAATGGCGGGCGGGATAATTCAAATATTCTTCAGAAAACGTCAAAAATTTACAAACATAACAAACAACCACATGCTCAAAGTTTTTCACTTCATGTGCACTTGTATTAAAACCGCAGTAAAATTCCTGGAACTGTATGTGTATATGTTGTGTGTCTAGTCTACCGCCACTAGTTTATATTTCACACACGGAAGGATCAAGAATTATTTTATTATCATCCAGTTAAACACTTGAGTCAATAATAATTGTTTTAATTTTAATTACTCTTATGGACTTTTTTATTGTGATTATGGCAGGCCAGGAAGAATTTATCTGTCAAGTGTCGATACTGGGGTGATAAAACTTAAGAGTCGGTGGCCTGGCCGCTGGCACTGGTAAAACAATCAAATCAAGGTTGGTGCAATACGTCTGGCTTGACCCTGGCTTGGCACACGACCAATTTTTGGCATCCTGCGAAACGAAACGAAAGGATTTTTAACTTTGGAAAATTCCAAAGATTGGCTGGTGCACGAGCCGATGAAGAAAATGACGTAAGCAGTAGGAGTAGTAGGGTTAATTATTTGAAGAACAATGAAAACCAGGAAAGAAAAATTTCTTGTGTTTGGAGTGTACCGTATGTATATTCTGTGTACTTCTTTCTGCCTTATTTTTTTACACAGGCCAGACCAGACCAAGACAGAACAACAAAATAAAATAAAATGTTTTNGGTTAATAATTTGAAGAACAATGAAAACCAGGAAAGAAAAATTTCTTGTGTTTGGAGTGTACCGTATGTATATTCTGTGTACTTCTTTCTGCCTTATTTTTTTACACAGGCCAGACCAGAACAACAAAATAAAATAAAATGTTTTTCTGGCTGACTGGCTGGTTGGTTGGTTAGCAGCATTGTTTGTATTTAAAACAAAAACACAATCCAACCAGCGACCCTGCTCTCGCATGCATTATGAAATGATATTTATTATGAAATTGAGTTATCAAGACAAATCTCAGCCTGTGCTGTACTACATAAGAACATAAGTGTTGAAGTGCGTAATTCTAATGCTTAAGGAATGAGTACGTTACATTTGGTACTCTACTTAGGCTAGGGCTGAGATTGATAACATTATTTAAACAAACTGGACTAGAAACAGAAGAACAAATAACACTATGTACAAGTCTTGCCCTGTGATTTAATTGTCCATCATGTCGGCTTTTAACTCATCGTGTTGTCCATTTAAATTTTAATCCAAGTTGTCTGGTCCGATCCACTGGTACAAGGAAGAGATGTCAAGTTGTACGTACATCGGTACATGAGTGGAGTGGACTGGATTAGGTCTAAATTAAATGTCCCATGCCATGCTTAATTATTCGACAAGTGGACCCATTGTTTTTTAATACTATAAGTACACTATATAGCTTGGCTTAACCACATCCTCGTATAACGTATCGTATATCGTTATTTCCTTTGCTCTGGCTTCTACAGAAGTAAATAAAATAAATTTTCCAAATCATACTATGGAATTTTAATAAAATTTATAGTAGTTCCTATATCCGTATGATACCTATTGCAAATTGTATTATTAATCCGAATCTGTGCCCCACTTCACGTCAGAAAGAGGTCATTTATTAAAAAGTTGAATGAATTAAAGGACAAGACGCACATGTGGTCATTGGCATTTGGCATGGGCTGGGATTCTGATCATTCATCTAAAACGTAGTACATATTTTTATCATGGGTGTTCTGCTGATTGACCGGTTTGATTATTAGTATATTTAACTATGAATCCTCCAAATATTTTATTAGTATTTTCAATAATTCATACAGACTCACAAAAGGCAAATTAATGTAATTTAAAAAAAGAATTCAATTCATTTTTTGTACTGATTAGTAGAAAATATGGAAAGAGTTAAGATTAAGGATTTTAATTCTAAAATTAAATGAAATGTGTATATTTCCATAAGACTATGACAGTAGAAAATTGAGCATTAAGAGAGCACATGTTGAGATAGGACGCAATGATTCATAGGAGAAAACTTTTCAACATTGATATTGACAACATGAACAGCTACTGCTAGTGCACTCCACTCCACTGTGCACTTTGTAATTTACATTATGATTACAAATCTCATCAAAAATACGATTACAATAGTTTGAGTTGTGGGAATGCAAAGAAAAGCGAAATGTTCAATTTTAATTTACACTAGCTAGTACTATTTTACATTACATATGTATATGGTTAGATTTTCAAAATTGATAAAACTAAATAGTACACGATCTTATCTGATCTAGCCAATGGCCATCTTAAATTACAGCCTATTAATATTACTCATTGTGCTCTTTTTAAGCAGAAACTTCTTCACAAAAAATTAAAGAAGAAACATGATTGAAAATTAAAAAAATCAGTACTAACCGATAACGAACCGAATAACAATTTCCACTTTTGGGTGGAATAAAAAGTTATTAATTGATTTATATTATTGAAACAAAATATGAATGGTGGACTAAAAGTATCCATTTATCGTTGAATGAAAAACTTAGAAAAAATTGCTATTGCCTTCTTTTTCGCATGCATTTTCTGTAAATCACTGCCTGGAATGAATTATTTTTTAATTTAAAACTTAAAAGAGTTCTGCATTTATCTATTAGTAGTAAGCAGCGCATTGCGCCGATTTTCTAAGGTTATTTTTGATATACCCTATACAATTCTTATCATTTTCGTATATTATATATTATTTCGTATATTTTCGTATGTATTTCAATATTTTTCATCGAGGATAGTAAATCAGAATATTTTATCCAATAACAAATTTTAAAATCAATTTCTTATGCATTTTCACGATTCCGACAATTGACATCTCCCAACACTTTCAAGAAACTAGCCCATTGTCGTAAACGCTCGACTTCATCTATTACCTTCGGTTCGGTTTCAGTTTTAATCAAAATTTCCGATTCAGAATCATTTTCGAAATTCGGATCTGCAACCACTGAAACGGGAATTTTGGATATCAGGATATGATCCTCCTCTTCGGTACAAGTACCAGAAATAGTGGAAATAATTTCAGCCACGGCAGTATTCGCATTTTCTTCACTTTCCAGAATCTCGTTAATTGTCTTCATTTTTACTGGAGTATCAGAATTTTTCAGGACTTCCATAGTCTCTGTACTTTCTTGTTTCAATAGGACTTGAGATTCTTCTTGTTTAAGATTTTCAGCTTCATCTGTCACTGTCTTGACCTTGGCCACTGATTGTTCTCGTTCTCGTTCTCGCATAGATATGCGAGTGGAGCACCTTCGCTTGGCAGGAGTAGAAGTAAATAAATTTTCTTCTGAATTCAAAGAATTTAAACTGAGCGAACTCGGAGTTTTTCTCAATCGAGTACTTCTCCTGTTTTCTTCTGATGTTGTTTGTGTTGGCATTTCTTCTGATTTGGGAATATTACGAGGAAATTGTCTGCCCAGCTTGACTTTTGGTTTTTCAGTCAAAACTGGGATAGGATCAGGGTCAGGTACAGATTCTGAATTCTCCTCTGGGCAAGTCGCTGTCGGTAAAATATTATTTGAATTCTCATTAGTTTTATGTAGGGCGTTTGGTATTGGTATCGCCGGTTCTGAATCTTTTTGAATGTCTTCAGATAAATTCTCATTATGGTCAGCCTCAGTTGTGTTTCCGACGTGAAGTTCTGATTTTTTAGAATTTGCTGCAGATGCTGATTCAGAATCAGAACTCTTAGTGTTAGCCATACTTTTATTAGGGTCATTGTAGTTTTCATTGATAATCTGAGACTCAGGGTTACAACAATCCTCATGGACAAGTACAGATTGATCATTTTTCTCGACATTGTCGCCTGATTGATTGATTTCTGCGTCGGCGTCTGCATCAGGTTCAATTTCATTTCCAGAATTAGGACTAGGGGTAGCAGGAGAAGGAGGAATCACGACCATGAATTCTGATATCTTTTGTTCCTTGCTCTGGTCACCTTTATCTTGCGTATGAAATTTTAATTGATGTCTTTTGAATGCACGTTTACAATTATATTCCTTCGTGCAACCTTGAACAAAACACTGAATTTTGTGAGTTTTTACATGTACCTTGAAAAGTCCTCCGTTAGAAAATTCCTTCAGACACACTCGACATGTAAACAGTTTATCAGGTTTAGGCTTCGGTGGAGGTGAAGGCTTATTAAGACCACGACATCGACCAGAACTAATATGAGTTTTCATATTACATTGAATAGTAAATTTCTTTTGACAATGGGGACATTCGTGAAGTTTTTCTGGTTTTGGACTTGGAATTTTATCCGCATTTGTGTTCATAGCCTCGTCTTCTTTCGTATTCACATTTACTAAGGGTATTTCTTGACCTTGTGACCTTGGCCTGCTAGGCTCGTCCTTGTGGTACTTCCACATGTGAGATTGAAGACTGCCACTTTTATAAGTTTCATGACAGAGTGGGCACTCAACTCTTTCCACTGTATGGGATTTTAAATGATTTTTTAAATGACTTGGCCACAAAAATATTTTTGGGCAGTGGGGACAAGCCCCTGAAAAGGAAGCTTCTACTTTGGATTTTGACACAGACACATTCCGTGACATTTTGGATTTGGGTCGTTTCCGTTTCAATGGTTTCACGGATACGGATTTAAAATATTTTGACGCACTCGGCTTCGGCTTGAGCTTGAACTGTGCAGTTTGACCTTTCAAACGATGCAAACGAGTATGTGATTTTAGGGATAATCGTTTTGTGTATGCTTTTGGGCAGATTTTGCAAAGGAAAATTTTCACTAATGGAGGTGGATTTTTGATTAAATCTTCTGGCTTAACTTTCACGAGTTGGACGTCTGGGTCATCTTGAATTAATTTTTGATGCACTTGTTTCCTCCTCCTTGGCGTTGGTAGAATCTGAATTACTGTTGAATTTAGAGTGGTCTCCTCTGATGTTTCTTTATTAGCAGACGAATTTTCGGGATGGATGGTATTTTGCCTAAAATGAAATTAAATACTAAAAAATCCGAAAATCTAGAATATCTAATGAATTTGTTATTGTTTTATTTTTAAGACGTACTTGTCAATTTTTCCAATTGATTGAGATTCTAAATGGAAAGGATTTGAATGTCTTATCATGTCAACCCACAAGAAAACAAACAAATAAATAGTCCAATTCCACACGGTTCTTCGTTGCCGCCTTCTGTCTGTTTGTCTGTATACAAATTAAAGATTTGGAAATTAATCAATGAATGATTGAAATTATAAATAATTAAATTAATCATGAAATTAAATGGATATCGCAACTCACTCAATACATGGAGAGGGTTGGGCTATTAGTCACTGTACTGTACTAAAAATACATTTACATTCGGATTCGGAATAAGCCTTGATAACTTTTATAACTCTTTCTTCTTAACACACAGCATATTAATGCGGGTAACTTTCCCTCCCTTTTCACACTTGTCTTTGCCTCCAATAATTATCTGTGTCTTTGCGCCTTTCAAAAGTATCAAATCAAATAACTTTGACTTTTCTTATTTATTTACTTCTTGGCTTTATCTCTGGTTCTGGATTCAATATTTTATTTCAATAGAAGAATTTCCAATGCAAAAGTCAAAGCAAAATGTTTTATTTCCCTATGCAATACAATTCCATTCCGTCAGGCTAGGTCTCTACTTATTTAATTACGCTAATTGCTTAAAACTGTAGAATTTCCAGAAATTACATGATTGATTGGCCATTTCTGACTCTGGAGCTGAATACTATATTTTTAATTAACTGTAGGATTCAAATCTTCTATTGATGACAAATTAATGCGAATATGAACATAGGACGGAAACGACAGCATCGCAATTTTGTCAATTTAATTTAGATTTAATTTTAGGTCAGATTTAATAGTTAGGCGCGTAGATTAGATATTTAAGACTTTGTTCTTTATAATTACAAGAATTATTTAGCCTAAAGCTGAGAAAATAGCAAATTACACATCGTAGAATGTAGTTCCGCTGCAAGTTAAATATGCCAATTAATTTGACGTTAATCCGGTCCAACAATCCTTGCCTATCAAAACATATTTTCTTACAATAAACACTACTAAGGCATTAAATTCTATAGAAGCAAATGTAAAATGTTCAGTTTCATATGGTGCATATGCTTAGTTTAAACTGGGCAAGGACAAATCAAAACTACTGCAAGAATGAAATGAAATGTTTAAATGTTTTTTAGTTCAAGTCAAGTGTAGGTCAAAGGTAATTTATGGATTTCGGTGAAGTCCAAGTCCGATGTGTAAGTACTGTATTTGTCCGACCAACCAATAATGTCAAATGCCACGCAGCCAGGCCAGGCCAGAGTTATCCAGTTATCCGTCCACCCACAAAAATTTACATGTATTAAACTTCGACCTTCCTCATTTTCATTTTCTGAAAGATAATGAAAATGAAGCGAACCGCACTACAAAGCTCTTATAACACTTTTGATTTTAATTGCACTTCGCCAATAACACTAGCACTGCTTCTGGTTTTGCTAGCATATTCCTAAGCATTAAGCTGCTATGCTAATTATGCTTTAACACTGACATTGAGTGAGTACTGAGATTGAGTATGTAATTTTAATTTATCAGTATATTTTCAGGTAGGAATTGACGTTATCAGATTATTTCAACACGAATTGGACGCACAAGCTCAAGTCGAGCCGGGTCATAAATTAATTTTGATATTTTATTACAAAACCAAAAAATTAGATAAAATCGCTTGGAACATTAATCATATTTCACTCTCGTTTGTTTTAAGCAACTTGATCTCAACGACTTAGTATTCAGTTCAGTTTCATTTTACTCTTCGGCTACGTACCATCAATTTTTTCTTCGTCCGAAATGAGACGAATTGTTTTGACAGTTTTAGCCTTTTTGGTATTTACGGCAGGTGTGATCCAACCAACCCTTGCAGCTGCCCAACTAACTGCGAGTGAAATCCAAGAGCTCAAAGATCTTCCAATTGATGAAGAAATTATTCAAAATTTTATAGATAATTAGTAAGAAGATTTTTACATAAAATAACTCAAAAATTTAGCTATACAATAGATGTCTTCAATGTATATTAAATTAATCCTATTTTAATAAACAGCGATGGCATTCGAAATTGGATCAAGAATGACATTATTTCCCCAACCCGAGCTCCAGGACCTTCTGCTCAGTTGAATCTTTGTGACCTTTGCATAGCAGGTATAGGAGCTGTAGTTGCCGTCATTCGAAACGTGGAAAATTCCATTGGAATCGTTACAGCTGCTTTGAAACTTATGTGTGGTGTCCTACAAATTGTGCCACAGGATGTTTGCGATGGAGCCGTCGAAGTTTACGCTGTAAGTTATAAAATAAAGTTAGTTAAAAGCTGCACATGTAATTAAAATTTAAATATGCTCCTTTATAGCCCTCACTCCTTTATATTTTCACGGAGAATAGAAATATTAGTGGTCAGGATGCTTGTGGGATGTACTTGGGACTAGAGTACAATTGTCCACCCATTAGCCCTGAGCTCACGAATTGGTTCGTCGACGTCCCTGGGGGTAAACCTGCGCTTGAGGAATTGCCACTTCTTCCGGTAAATTATTAAATATTTCAGACATTTTAAGTATTGGTTTTTAATTTTTAATTTTTATAAGGCAAATCACCCAAGTATCACATTCGCGCAAATCACAGACATTCACCCTGATCTCTACTATGTTGAAGGTTCCGTTGCAAACTGTGTAAATCCCATGTGCTGCCGGGCTAAAGATGAGCTTGAAAATGGAACTGAAATCGAAGAGGCTGGCTATTATGGGGCTTACAAATGCGATATGCCTGAAGAAGCAATGCTTGATACATTCCATTATGCCAGAACAGTAAAAGTAAGTAAATATTTTACCTCACATCAAAAGTATCGCTAAATTTCTCTATATGTACATACAGTCCGATTACAAATTTGTGATCATGAGCGGTGACCTTGTCCACCATTCAATTTGGACTACAGACGTGGAATCTAACATTGCTCATTTCAATGCAGCTAACATCCCACTTGTCCAAATCTTTAATGGAATCCCAGTTTACCCCGTGATTGGGAATCACGAGCCTCACCCTTGCAACATGTTTCCCCCATCTGATATTTGGGATGAGAATGTTCCTTACTTGAATCGTACTTGGGTTTATGATACGATTGCCGCTGCCTACAGTGCACATCTCCCACCCCCTGCCCTTGAAACTTTCCGCCGTGGCGGGTTCTACACAATCATCAATCCTGCTGGTCTCGCGGGTCTTCGACTCATCGTTATTAACAGCAATTTTTGCTATAATAATAATTTTTGGCTTTTCTATGAAGCCATAGATGTAGAAAATCATTTGGATTGGTTAGCCAAGGAATTGTTGGCTGCTGAATTGGCTGGAGATAAGGTTTACGTGATTGGACACATTCCCCCAGGGAAAAGCGATTGTTGGACTTCTTGGAGTCGGGAATTTAATCGTATCGTCCTTCGCTTTGAGTCTATCATCAAAGCCCAATTCTATGGACATACGCATAATGATGAAACGGCCATTTTCTTTGACACATCAGTGGATCCACCTAGGCCTGTGAATTCCTTGAATATTGGTGTATCT
>WJEZ01003031.1:0-11774 GCA_009869925.1 Thalassaphorura encarpata
AGTGAAACATAAATCGTGGATAATAGGCAAAGTGAGAAAGCTTGACACTCAAGTCATAGTCTCAATTCTTTTCTTGATACAAGCTTATAATGTAAATATTTATCTTCTTTTCTTATTAAGGCTTGAATTAGCGCAAAATCTGGCCCGTTATGTGTCCCCTTGGAGCAATGCTAATTCCAAATCGCAGATCGGAGAGTAGTTCACTACTGTATACTTCTCAGATAAAAATTGATTAAAGTGAAGTTAAGTAGGATTTTACCCTAGTACCCCACTACGTTCGGACTACTCAAGCATTTTTATATCTACACTTCTGGTAAATAATCTAGTACCGAAAAATTCGAATCTCATTAATATTCATGGGAACTTTCTTCTTTCCTTTTTGTTTCAATTCAATCCAAATCAAATCATTGCATTTAATGTCTGATTCTTGCAGTCAGTGTATTAATAAGACTCGATCTAAAATTTAATTATTGGTTCAATTATTTCCCCATGATTTATCACGAAACGAGATGCCCTTTCTGAGTTAGATATTTTAAGTCTGCATTTGGAGAAACTTCCAAGAAGAATGACTGTTATGGGTTCTACAACTACCGAATATTGAAATTTTGACACTCTTTGATTCTGTCACTTTGTTTGTTCGTGTGGTGAAGCGTTACACTGCACTGCACGTCCTATTACTTCTGTTTTTTGGCATGACATTACGTGAAGTCTTGCAGAAAGCATTAAATTACATTTCATTTTCATTGCGACAGTCACTTTACTTAACAGGCACGCTTTGGTTCCAGTAATGGATTATCTTATTCGCGCCAAAGCCAAACATGCGAATGCTGCTGTTCTAGCATTTGCCTTTAAATTTTTTTGCTACTTCTTTCTAAATGTGCCATGTAGTAAGAATTGTCACTTTTGAAATGTGTTTTTTATGTGGCTTTTCTATGCAAGTGCATAAGCATGGCATGGCATGGCATAGACTGACATTCATGCCCGCCTGTGAGAAAGAACAAAGTGATTAATTCCAAGGCGAAGCGAAGTACATCAATTTTTCTCAAGTTTTGGCTCTGTGCTCCTCTAAGAAGAAAGCAAATAGCGAAAGCTTGCATTTTGGCTAACTACTACTACTCAAGTCTGTGAATCAAAATCTGCACAATGAGTTCTGTTAGTCTATTTTGTGTACTTTCTAGCAGACCGACCTGTTTATAAGAAAATTCATGTTCAGTAAAGTATTAGAGGTTATAATAATTAATATTCAAAGTCTAACTTGAATTTACCCAACAATTCATAAAGTAGGCCTCATATTTGAATTTCAAAGTCGCCATTAGCAAACAATCTTTCAGTCATGGATTCGAAATATAAACAGTAGCTAAAGTAAATTCAAGACGTTAGTAAAAGTCTTGAGCTGTTTTTCATCAATGGATTGCTTGAGTTTACCACGTAACCGGAAAAGCTTCTAGCGATAGTCAGCGCTGCCAGGCCTAGTTAATTGTTCGAACGGGCAGAGCACAGTGCAGTGGTTTGAAAATGTCATCTCAGCTCTTTCGGCCAGAGCTGTAATAATCAATTCCAGAGGTTGAACTCAGTTCCAATTAAATTTTGTCCTCTGTTTTGCCCTCCTTCCGACACAATGGCGCAGAGGAGCAGTCTAATTCTCATTCAGGGAATCACAGTTAAGACATAATTGTTAACCATAAAAAGCATTCCAGAAAATTGAACTAGACAAGTAACCATGCGTTGATGCGAGAGAATAATAAGGGTTCCACTATGGAGTTGGGGAAAATCCCACATGACTGAAACCCAAAACACGCCTTGGACAATCATGTCTGATGTTTCTTGGACTAAGCTCCACTATTGCTGTGGTACAGTATCATCACATCAGGAGCAATTTCGCGAACTCATGCTTCTTCCTTCTTTATCCAAGGAGGAACCCATGGGAGGGAATGGCAATCGCAAAACAGACAAGGCTGCAGTCTCGCAATAGCAATAATGTCGACTAATACGAAAGT
This sequence comes from Thalassaphorura encarpata, assembly GCA_009869925.1. Classification (NCBI taxonomy): domain Eukaryota; kingdom Metazoa; phylum Arthropoda; class Collembola; order Poduromorpha; family Onychiuridae; genus Thalassaphorura; species Thalassaphorura encarpata. The sequence goes on from WJEZ01003031.1 coordinate 1,998, forward strand.
GTAATCCCAAAAGCGGCCTTCCAGAAGAGGAGACAAGATGGAAAATTATATCACATTTGTAATTCTCTCTGGAATCCTCGACAAAAAGGAAGGAAGGAAACAGGATCACTTCAAGAACGTAGCGGCGGGACTTTGGGTAGTGAGATTTTCCCCACATGCAGTATGCAAGTTGGAGTCTCAGATTGTGCCATGAATTGAAAATGATCTCCGTCGTTCGTCCATTTCAGTATTCTTCTTTGATGTGATCTCCTCTCTATTCCGCGACTACTTGATGTAATTTGTCTTGATGCAAAATGATTCGTGCATACAGAGTGTTCAAATAATCCTATAACAGATTCCCTTGATGCATATAATACATTTGGCATGAGAGCATGACATTTTTCTTCAAACTTTCTTTTTCAGAACGATCTGTTCAGTTGTTGCGTTAGATTACATTGCCCAATAATAGTCCAATCCTTCCTTTCCTGCTTAGCAAGCATTTCTATTTATTTATGCAAAATTACACTCTGATGGCGATACGTAGTCATCGTTCGGCGGCATTCTTTATGGATCCCATTAGATGTATTCATCCAACCACATTCCAGCAAGCAGCCCATGTTAAGAAATTGTAATTACTACACTACTCCACCAAACGACAGCTGCAATGCAGTCAAATGTAATGTGACCGCATTGTTCACTTCATTTTCACTAGTCTATGAATAAAATAGTCGATAGAGTTAACTGTACAGCAGGACTGACACGCCATTCCATCCGATGCTCCCAATTCATGCACTCTTGCTAGAAGGAATAATTGGAAACTTCCTTCCTTCCTTGGGGAATCTCGAGAATATTACAATTTTATAATATGTTGTGAATATAAAGTTGCACCAGATAACCAATACGTGAAACCTGGCGATGAAGTCCAGAATCGGACTAGAAATAAGAACTAATTTATTCACTTATATTATTCCAGAATTAATCTTCTCTGCTGAAATGATGATTAAATGAACAATGTCCTTGACCGATTTTACATTTCACTGCTTTATGCGGCCAACGGGACGAACCAAGTCCAAGTTTTAGTTTTATGTGTGAAATAAAGGATGTGACCAATTTAAAAGTCCGGGTGGGATTGGCAGGCAGGCATAAAGGCTTTGGTCATTACTACCTTTATTGAGGTGACATTTTCTTGCAGAGCTATATAATCAGTATCTGCTGTAATTAGAGGCTTCATTTCCTGTTCCTTATTAGTGCGAAGAAGTCTCTAGAGTTTGCTGCTCGCTCAAAGTGGAATCGTCAGAAGTGTATTTTTGGACATGGTTGATGTTATGCTCATGTCTTCCTTGACACTGTCATGAGTTAACCCTTTGGCAAGTAGTTCCATAGAAGGAACGACTGGAACGAAGGAAAGGAAGGCAGTAAGGTGTTACATTGTATGCCAAAAGAAGTGAGTTAAGAAAATAAATTGAACAGGAGATATTCTGCGGATCTGCCTTGGCGTTGGCCTGGCCTGAGCTAGAGTCGATCGTAACCGACAGAATCTTGATGGCACAGCAGCTAAAGGCAGGCGTGGAGAGGAAGGAAGATCTCCTTATATTTTACCATGGACATTTGGACCGATGTTACTTCCCAGAATTTGGCAGCATTCATAGGGTAAAAGAACTCTAGAGAAGAAATGCCCGGATGGAAATAATGAAGATGTGCAAGTGACGGATATGGAAAGGTGGAACGGATAGGAAATTGTAACGTCATGACTTGAAATTGACTTTGCTTTGTTTGTTGTGCGACGGGCTTGCCTTGGGTTTCGTTTACTATCCGGTTTCTCCATTTCGACAAACATTCACCCCACGGCCTCGACTGTCTTACTTGCTGCCAGAGGATTCAACTACTGATTTGAAAGATCCTTTCAGAACGAGGTTTCAAAGACCAAGAATTTGCAAAGAGAGCAGAATTCGTAATTCTCAAAAAATGGAAGAAAGAACTCAACTTTAAAGATATTGCGTATCTTGAATTTTAATACCTATAAAATCTGAGGAGAATGCAACGTTCGCTACAGCGTGGGATGTAATTGTTCGGATGTGGCAGTAGCAGAGCTTACTTCTCAAAAATTTTCTACAATGCCACAAGATGCAAATGTCAAGTCAAACGATAAATTCCACGAAATACGGAAATCCTACTATTGAGATTCCGAACTGAATGCAAATACGCATGAATCGTACTGACTCAAGAATCGTCTTCAGAAATGTCAGTCACACAAAAATATACTCCAAAACATATTAGTCGAAAGGAAAAGTCTGGAAGATACATTAATTCTTTTTCCTAGGCCTACAGATATTAAATTATATGACAGACAAGTCGCCACTTATTTTGTGAACCAAAGTGAAAACTTTTCTTTACTACAGACGGATGACTTAATAATTCGAGAAAGCAATTATTTACGAATATCTTGAAACATTAAAGAAAGTAAACTCCTGAAAGTGTGCATTCTCCTTAAACAAAATCATGGTATTGTATTTCCCATTAACAAAATTTGCCTTGTATACCATACACGATCGTATAATATCTCTTCTACGGTAATTCTAGACGCAAAAATATGTAGAAGTGAGCTGCCTTGTATAGCAGATTTATAATCAGGTCGTTGAATGAATTGTTCGCAAGAGCTGAGCGTAAAAATGTGAATACATGTTACCTGAACTCGAACCTTCAGACAATGCATATTACAGTCTAGAAATTGACAAAAAAGGCTAATAAAATCAACAAACTTTCAAGGAATGGTGTGGGGCAATTAGGCGAACGTTTCTGTTTACATTTCATTCACCGGCTTGTCGAGACTATGTTATTTCTATTGCAATTTCTCTTCTTTCTTAAGCATTTTATAACTCAAACCTTCTTCTACGAATTAAATACAATATACAAACAGATTTTAAATCTTACGAACTGCTAGCGTAATTATTATTGACTATATTGGAACGAGAATTTTAAGGCAAAGATCGTGGAGACGACTTTCCGCCTTCTTTCGGGTAGAATAAATTCAGCACAGTTCAGCATTGCGATACTTTTTACATGTCTCAAAAATGGCTTTGTATAAATGCTAAAACAATTTTCATTCGTGTATGCAGGTTCCTACGAATCAGATGAATTCCTCACTAGTTTTGCCTTGCGGAGGATAATTTTCCCTTCAACTTTATCAAAGCAATTCAAAATTGTTTCACATAACGATTTGCGTTCACTTACACTAATTACGTTCCTGCTTCCTTAAATGATCTTCTTATTTTGAACTCTTCAACAATAATTCCCAAACTGAAAGAATTTGTTTGAAGTAGAGTTTATTACGTTTTTAGCAGAAGCAAATGGCTTTGTATAAATGCTAAAACAATTTTCATTCGTGTATGCAGGTTCTTACGAATCAAATGAATTCCTCACTAGTTTTGCCTTGCGGAGGATAATTTTCCCTTCAACTTTATCAAAGCAATGCAAAATGGTTTCACATAACGATTTGCGTTCACTTACACTAATTACGTCACTGCTTCCTTAAATGATCTTCTTATTTTGAACTCTTCAACAATAATTCCCAAACTGCAAGAATTTGTTTGAAGTAGAGTTTATTACGTTTTTAGCAGAAGCCTGGAAATGTTTAGTTTATATCCTGGAATTTTTCGGTAGGATCATAGTTCAAAATAGTTCATAAAAGCTCAGCATATTAGAGATAAAACGAGTAGGCTACCACTAGTCAAAGGGTATGATGCAGAGAAAAAATGCAAACATTCTGGATAGTTTTCTCATTTATAACCATTCCAGTATAAAACAATTCGGCTTATGCTGATGTGTTAAGGTTTCCACATTGTTATNTTTCTCATTTATAACCATTCCAGTATAAAACAATTCGGCTTATGCTGATGTGTTAAGGTTTCCACATTGTTATGTCGAAAGATTCAGCAGGAACTCTAATGTTATCTGGAAATCTGGTTATTTTACAGTGAGATTTTGTGGAAACAACTCCAACTAAGGGATGTGTATTGTTAACATCCTCTGCTTAAAACCAATTGCTTAAAATATTTCGAACCACTTTCCTTCTTTGTTCCTTGGAGACTAACTTCGGTCGGTAAGCGTTGCTGTTGAAATGCATACAGAGTAGTAGTAGTAGTAGCACGTGTGTTGGGATTGCAGGAGTCTTTTATACACTACCTTAACTACACGCACATAGTTTGCCTGAATTGTGAATACATCTAAACTGCTGGCTGGCTCCATATAAGTGCAAAACATTCGACTTTGGCAAGGAAAAACATAGTTTTCTGTACTTGGATTTCCATAAGGCAGTTCATGGAAGGAAACATGTAGAGAGTACGTATATTGCATTGCATTGCCGTCCGTCCTTAGCTTTCAGCAGTATGAACGAACGCTTTCTACGAACAACGTTTCAGAGTCTAGTGCTTTTATATTTTGTTGTTCCTTTTCTCTCAAGAGTATTGGAATAAGTCAAGCCAGAGTATTTCGACTTTAGTTGTACAGTACAGGGCCAAGCCAACCAACTAGTCCCTTTCCATTCGTTACCCGCCTGCCATGCCTGCCCGAAAATTCGGTTCGGTACATTCGTCGGTCGCTATGCGATCCACTGTACGTACTACTGTACTTGAGTTGGTTCGTCGTATCCTTACAATGCCTACGTGTTTGAAATGCTTTCTCTCTCTTGTTCGGGAATGCGAAGTTCTCAAACTCAACTCTTTTTCAAGTTTTTCTCCACGAAACTCTACCAGTTCCGTTCTCTCCACTTCTTGGTGTAGACGTATTTTCGGCACATAACCTTAGCAAAACAACACATAACACAGCAGACCCAGTCGGTAGTGTCACGTAGAGTAATCTAATACTTATTTACTTAGTCATTGTACACACATTCGCATACTACCCTGAGGTGAACCCAGAAGTAAAAGGAGAAAAACACAACAAAATAACCCGACCATATGCAGATTTTCCGTCTAAATATTCTCTAAATTTGATTGCCTTAATTAATTGTAATCGAACGAGCGTGCGAAAGTGTCCCGCCCGGTACGGTACGTATGGCCTGTTTTCTAACCCGGCCTAACTAAATTTACTAAATGGCCTAATTAGTCAACAATAATTATTAAATTGGTTGATTAAAATATATTTAAAAAATAAAATACACAAATACATGAATCCTTGAAATTCTTGCGAAAATACATGATAAAAAGGATGTGTGTAGTTCTGTAAAATGTGCATAAAAGGATGTGCAAATTGACGCTACGGTTTTAATAACTCTTTGACCACTAAGTGATAATGTGGTGCTAAAGACTAAACGTTATAGCCTTGTCTGACTAACTGTGAGAAAGAAGTCGTCGTGAATGTTTGCATATTTTCTTCGTGCAGAATAAACTATTAGTTTTATTATATTTTTGTGAGCAAGACTAATGACGACAACTCGAAATGGTGTTTACCCCTAATAAACTGACTCATTAAAACAGTAGTGTTGGGAAAGGAACAAACAGCAAAGTGATTCAAGTCCACAAATTAAATATAATTAGCCCGAACAAATCAACCGTATAGAAGCCAAGTCAATTAACTCGAGTTAAGGAACCTCAGCTGGAGAGAGTTCCAAAGTCAAACAAATTCAACTTGACTTCTCGTCTACTCAATTGTCATTTTGTCACCTGCTGTTGCAAGCGACTGACTATACCAACCGACCAACACTCTACCTGCCTGTCTTGTCTTGTGACTACTACATACACTGATTTTGTGTGCTATTGCCATTAATTATTTACAGTGTCAGTGGAGTGTGATTAGAGTGTTAAGAGCTGTTTTCGTCCTCAAGTGACAATCAAAAACTACATGCACAGTCACACATAGGTTCGTTCCGTACATTCTACACAAAGTCATTCTCTACGCCCTTGCCCTGTGTAATACAATATTTTATCCAGTCAGAGTCTACCATAGGAAAGTACCGCAATATTATTCTCCCGCATAATATTTGCATAGTGAATGAATATCATAATATTTTACTATAAGTGAGGTTCCGTTGTGAGTAACATTGCAAAAAAAAAGTCCGTATTGAAGCCTTGGGGTTAACTTGACGGTGCAGTGGAATTAAGGATTCTGCAAGGCTCAAGCCATAGCCACAGTATATTCGGATTTTAATAAGGACGTATTATGTAGCTCGCATAACATCACATCACATTATTAATATTGCCCCACATGTACTAGGGTACAAATTGCATTGGGGTAGATATGAGATGATGATGATTCCCTGACTTTATTTATCAAAGACTGACAAGGAGCATTGTGTTGAGCTGTGGTGCTAATACTCTGTTGGCTGAATGAGTGAGGATTCTGCTTCTGCCTCCTGAGTCCTGGGAGATGATGATTACACAATTAAATTTGCATTTATATTTGCATTAAGCTGAGCTCCATCACATGACAATAATCTACATTAAACATTATCCTTCACTCTGCTCTGCCACCGCTCCTCTGATATTGCATAACCCCAACTTATAAACTCTCGCATTTCATCGCACGATAAACAAAAATCCAAAGTCTCAAGAAAAGATCTAGTAGAGGGTAAAAGGAAGGAGTCCCAGTCGTGTGGTTGGTGAGTGAGTAGTGAACGAGTTACTGGTTTGGTCGGTCAAGTTTTTTATGTCATTTTTGATTTGCAATTACAAAAAAACTCAGTGGGAGCAAAAGCAAAGCAAGGAAGAGGTGTTCAACAGAATCCAGAGGATATAATCACACCCCATCCATTGTTGTAAAAATTGCAAAAAAAGAAGAGTTAAATCCGCCCAATATAACCCATCAAACCAAAGTCAAGTGCTTTGTGGAGATATAAGTGAACAAATCCACATTTTGGCCTGTTGCTCAGGAACAGTATTAATTTATTAAGTTTTGAACTTAAACCAAGGCAAAGGTACGCTTAAGAAATTGAGAACGGGAAAGGGTAAAGGGATGAAAAAATTAGTTTCAGCCTGTACTTGCACTTGACTTCATACATACGTCTGAGTCCAAATCCAACGCAGCGGTGGGATTTGATTTCTACTAAAAGATAACAAGAGAAAAAAACATTCCTATGAATTAACGTCAACACTTTTTGACCCGAGATATTTACTGCAAACTCTTGTGAGTCACCCCATCAAATATTACGTGGGCAGAAGAGTACAGTTGTGCTGTGCTTATTTGTGAGGTGAAAGAACACATTCAATTCACATTGTGATTGTGAATGCAAAAGTAACAAGAAATCCGTAGAAGCCAACGAGACAAGTGAAAAAGACGGATTAAATAAAGTTTTGAAAGTCGAAAATAATTCCTGTTGTGCCCGGTCGTATTAGGATTGTGAGAAAAGTTGAAGAAACAAGTTTCTGAAAGTTTTTTTTTGGAATTTGATTTTTGAGCCAGGCCAGACCAGATTAGAGAAAAATGGCTGAAATGTTGAGCGAAAAGACGAGCCTGATGGGATTATTGGAGAAACCAACAACACCGACAACGAATACAGAAGGGAATCCAGGAGTGGGTGTGAATAATACTAATAATAGTGTGTCTTTGTCACATCGAAGTAAAGAAATGAGTGGAAATGTGACGGGGACAACCAAAACAACGGTTGCCCTTACTGAAGAAACTCCAGACACTCCTGTCACTCCAAAACTCATCACAATTCTTCCCCCTCTTGCTCAATGCACTCATACTCCTTTCTACTGGTAAGAAAAACTATGACAACTCGTATGTCTTTCAAAAATCTGACCCTAATTCTACATTAGTTTGCTGGCCGTAGTTGAAACTGACACTATTAATGTGCTCACCGAATTAGATTCTCAAATAGTTCATAGTTCGCACTTCATCCGTGCGGTAGAACACCGCAAATCCCATTCAAACTTTTCATTCACATCCATAAACCCCGAAATTGCTTCTGCTTGATCCCGGAATAGCCTATTGTTAGAATCTCATTAGTACTTATCGTTTATGTCTTGTTTTAAGTGGATATGACATGTCTATTTGGTGAGTAGGTGTGACTTGGTTACGTTTACGTTTCAATATGTCATACCTGTGTCTATGTCACCAGCCACCTCTAGATTTAATGGGCACACGTTTCACCGTTCGTTCCTCACGTCCGAAGCAGTTTTATTAATGTGTAAACTCCGAAGTATTGCATTTGCATTGCATACGTTTTCGGTTTTCTAAAGTTGTTATTACTTTAAAAAGTGGGTTGAACCTAGTTAATCTGATTTTAATTGGTAGAAAAGTTGAAAAGTCTGGGATATTTTATGAATTTCTTTTATAGATGAAGACCCGAGAACCTTCTTTTCGTTTTTTATTCTGTCATTAGCACAACGCAATTAGCCTATTCCTAAATTTCAATAATTGGGTCCCAATAAATTAAAACTTCAAAGCCATTAAATCGTAAGCACGATTAACACGAGAGTAAAATGCAAAGGTAAAAAGGAATCAAGTATCAAATCCTTAGAAAAAATAACGATCATATAGTTTTTAGTAATAAAATAAATATGATATGATATGATAATTAAAATGATCTATCATTTTTATGATGCCACTTTGTTGTATCTCCTTAATTCCTTGGTTGAAGTTTTTAAATGCCCAGTTAACGGAAGCTGTCAAGCGATTCATTCCTTTCTTTTGATATAAGTGCTCGCTCACATGCTGTGGTGAAATTGACGAACTATGTTCTTTCTTCCTTGTGTGAGAATCCGACGATTTTCTCGGATCAAGAGGGGCTCAGCTGTTGGTACGGTACAATAAATCAGAAATTGTGAATCCGGAATCCCTCCGATTTGGTCGCGCATTAGAAAGATGAGTGAGTTTGAGCTGAAAGGTTTAGAGTGAATTAATGGTCAGGAGCCACACAAATGGAATGACAGCATTTTACTATAGTATATACTTTGATAAAACTCACGGAAGCGGACAGGAAGTTGGGTTGATTCACATGAACATCCAACTAATGTACTTATCATGTAATGTGTTTTTCTTCCACTTTTTTTATACAGTGAAGAGAATATTTGGAAGCTATGTGATAGAATCCAGGAAGATCACTCCAGTGAACTCCTCTCATGTCATGTTGCTTTCATTTCAAATCCAAAACGAATGGTTCCACTCTGGAGACAAAAGTCGGGAAAGACTGAGGAAAAATTAGCCCTTTGGGTACGTAAACAAATATATTCTCTCTCTAACAAAGCTGTTTAGCATTTATTCTTCCTGGTATTGCGCGTGCAAGAACTACTCTATTTTTCTTGATTTTTTGGAACTAGTTTGTTAGAATAAATCTGACAAGATCTACTAAATTACTTTCAATTTCAACAAGCTTAGATTTGTTCATTTTCTTGGTGTTTGGAATGCGAGGAATGATGGCATTTACATTTCCTTGCTTTGCTAGCTACAAATTTTACCTTTAGACGATTGCTGCGAACTTAATCCATTTTTATTCAGAAATTAAGGCCGGGGAATTGGAAGCCTTGTAATTGAACATTTGAGAACCTGTTGATAAGCGAACGTGATCTACAATGTTTATTCAAATTTCAGTCTTCCCTTCCACTTCATTACAATAAGAGCTCAAGAGATTTAGGTCTCGAATGCAAAATGCGAATAAATAACGAATACCTTTCACGAATGCCTACAAGTAAATTCTCACAATTTTTTTAAATCCGTTCTTCAAGTTAAGATTCTAGGCCTCCACTTCAGTTGCACAAGCCTTCAATTAAACTTTTGACGTAATACACATTCTGTAAACGTCGTAATTCACACCTCTGTTTATTGAAGTCAGCATTTCATTGCGTTTCTGTGCTTAGATTT
>WJEZ01003032.1:0-11772 GCA_009869925.1 Thalassaphorura encarpata
AGCTGAAGTCACTGGACTTGGTGTATCCAAATGTGCAGAAATGATTCACGTTAAACTAATCAAAGTGGAACCATAATTTGGTATCCGTTCATCAAGTGAAATGACAATAAAATAATTACCGATTTTATTATGACAGAGATGTAATTTTTATTCTATTAGTCTCCTTCTTTATAAAAATCTCAAAGTTTTGAAATGGTAGTAGAGCTACTATATTCTCATCAGTGCTCTTGCGAATACTTTTGCGCAATCTAACCAGTCTCGTTTTGAGTTTGCTGTCATTTTCCTGAAGAATATATTTGTTGATCCTCGCCAATAACATTTTACGTCCAGCATTGGAATTTAGTTTTTGTTCATAATTTTTCAGAAATACTCTCCAATGTTTCTTAAAAGCTTTCCAGTCCGATTGTGGACGACATTCCTTGACATCAGCTTTTGCAGTTTTATTGCTCTGATCTCTGACCTTTCTTTCTTTGGGTTTTGGTTTCTCTATGCTATCCAGAATAACTGGAGTTCCAAAATCCTCATCCTCATCAATCTCTCCAAATTTGAGAGCAGCCGAATTTGAGAAGTTTTCAGTGGGGGCTTTTCTCTTGACTTGTCTAGGCTTGCTAAATTTTGTATCGAACATTTTGTACAAGAAGGAGGACGTCTGATTTTGAGGCTTATCCTGCACTGGATAATTCCGCCTGAAAAATAATTAATAAGATAAAGGCCATCAAAAAATGTCATTGGAAATAAATGTTTTTGTGAATTATGAAAAAGCAGCCAATTTGTTTACCCCATATTCACGGGCACAAATGGTAAGTTCATATTTGTACTAAGCCAAGCTTCTAAATCTCTTGGGACAATCCAATCTTCTGTTGGCCATTTTGATGAAGCTGTCTGATCCATCAAATCCAGCATGGAAATAAGGCAAGGGTAGATTTTTGAAATCAAAGATTCTACTTGGAGACTTGACAAATGCCTACAAGCCAAAAAAAACAGCTTATTAGTTCACAATGCCAATAATAGTCACTAGTCACATTAGTAAGCTAGCTAGCTTTGGTTCATTAACAATTACCATAGTCTAGATAGGATTCCAGTAACGACTAAAGAGTCACCCCAATGATGAGACGAAGCAATCAATCCCAGCCAGAATTTTGTTGAATTTTCAAGCTCCAATTTTACCTAATAAAATAAAAAACTTCGTAATCACATTGCCATTTAAAAAAATCTTATCATTCTAGCTTTTTTCAAACCTTTGCCAAAATAGCAGCTTCTCTCAAGGCTAAATATATTATCCAACAACACCATTGAGAACTAGGGAGTCTAGTTGTTTTAGAATGCTGAGCAATGAGACGAACTGCTGCTTTTGAATATTTTCCCATTGCAGTTTGAAAATTTTTGAGTTGTCCCAAGAAATCATTCTCTTTCCAGTGGCTGGTTAATTTGAAGACTCTTCTTGTAAGAAGCTGTGCTTTCTCACGTCGAAGCTGGACTTCTTTCCTAGCCAGAAAACCTCTAAGAATTTCTATTTCTGACGCAAATACATCGGCTTGCTTTTTCTGGGTAAAAAGAACTTCGGACAATTTTGTCCATTTGAGCATCACCGACTTCTTGGCCCTAAGATATTTGATAACATTATTTTTCAAATATGAATTTAACTCATATAACTACTACTAGTATGGACAACTGATGTTAGTTACCTCAGATTTTCAGCTTTCACGGTCACAAAATTGGGCGGCCTTAACTTTTCTAATTTGTTACAAATCAATTCCATATTATTAGGCATTTTTTCGCAGTAGGACAGTAGGAGTAGTGTGTAGTATCTGAATCAAAAAACTTTCAAAATTATATACACAATTCGATTTAATTTAACAGAAATAAAATCTGGTGGCTTAAGTTCACATTCACATTGCCAGCTCGAATCGCGCTATAAAATTTCGAAAGCTCATCTGAAGTGAGCGGATTATAGTCACTCACATTTGGGGCTCCTTGTTATAAATTTAAACATATTTAAGTTTAACAATTACGAGTTCACATTTCAACATCCAGTATTTACTCCTGGATAAAATCATACAATGAAATAGAAATGTGAAATCATGAGCAGAGACTGTCCACGTAATTAATTACCTGCCAGCGCAGACGATCTAAGCCAGTGCCAGCGCTGGCCGCCCTTCTTGCTCCGCGCTGTGCGCTCCTCGGATAATTGTTTTTGCGTATAATTTGATCTGACTACTCCTCTTCAATTCGATTTACTAGCTGGAATTGCTGGAAAAGCCACGCTTATGTTCTTGTTACACTGTCCCTCCGTGCGCGCAGTATAGGTAGATTACTAATCATAATCTGATTACATAAGTAATCTGATTACAAATTAGATTACATTTAGGTAATCCAGTAATCTTAATCTGATTACTCACCTAAAAGTAATCAAGTAATCATGTAATTGATTACGTTTAAGAGGTAATCTGTAATCTGATTAAGATTTTTAGATTACTTGCCTTAGATTACATTTTTGGCCCCATTAGCACAGATTTCTAATGCTACATTGAATCAAAAATCGGTTTCTTTTCATTCAAAGTACACTCTCCGTTTAAAGGTCAAATTATACACACGAGAAACATGAAAATTACATTAAATTTAAATTTAAAATTACACTAAAAACACTCGATAATAATTTTTCGAAATGTAATCTAAAATGTAATCTGATTAGTAATCATTAATCAGATTAGTTCTCTCAAACTCAGTAATCTGTTACTCATAATCATAATCTACCGATTTTTGAAGAAAGTAATCTAGTAATCTGTAATCGATTACTAAGAAACGGAAAAAATTGGGAATTTTCCGTTTTAGCTTTTCATGCATGCACTGCGCGCAAACGTGTGATTGGATTTTTCTGGAATTTTGCATCGAACTCCACATTTGGCCAAGCTTTCTAACAAGCCATCAACCAATGCTCTAGCTTTTCTAGTTCCTGAGACAAGTCGAGTACACGAATACAATGGGGACTCCATAGATATCTGTAAAACTATCGCATTGCATTACTTAACAGGTTTCTACTGAATTTAGGGAGACGAGTTACGTCAAAGGACGCATAATACTCCCGACCACAGAACCTAGAACCTCCCCTTGAAATATCAATTATGAATGAGAATAACGTATTCTTATATTTGTGTTGTGCATCTTTTTGACAATTGAATTAATGTTTAAGCAATGAACAAGTTCGTTTTCTTTTCATGAAATAATTTAGAAAATTGATATTTAGAATATTGACAAAGATTTAATCAAACTGGAATATTCTAAGACTTAATGCAGATATATCTGCAATTGTGACTTACAATTCAATTCAATTCAATTGTAAGAGGTGACATGACTAATCATGAGAATATATGAAATATGAGAAATATACTATGCCTATGAATTATGCATTGAGGAAATCCAATCCATGAAAATTGTTTTAATTGGAATTGATGGGAAAACGTGCACGGAAGTACGTTGAGATCAATATGTGAGTGAGTTACAGGAAAGTACTTCGTGGGATTGAATAATAATAATGTCGACATTTCTTGCAAGTGTGAATTCCACAGCGGTAGGAAGTCGATTTGCTTGACGATCCTGAATCCTTTCCCCTGCAGTATTTCAAAGCACATGGATACCAAACTGGAAGGCAAAATTATTTTTTAGTCTTGTTGTATGCAAGATAATTTAATTTTCTATTTTTGTAATACCTATACATAATTCCATTTGACACAAACAAGTTTTATTCATGTCGAATGTATTATAGCAGTCTTGTTGTGAAAGTGGAAATGGTTTAACAGCTCTTAGAAATAACTCATGAGCTTCTACACTCCCGTCGATTCGATTTTCGTTCATTCCAATATTATTCTCAACTCCAGCTATAGTTGTCTTCTCTAGTTCAATTCTTTTTCCAACAAGTAATTGTAATTCGTCAAGTTTCCCATAAGTAGAATCTTTGGCATCTGAACATATTGTTTTGATGTGTGGAGAAATCCAATCAGAACTTCGAATGTCTAGAATTACATCCAGAGTAATGTTCTCTTTTCCCATGTCTCTTTCTGGGCTACGAATTGCCCATGGATTTTTCTATCATACAGGAATTTAAGTATCAACTATACTTTTGCGCTAATTCTTAATAAAAATTAGTACCTGTCTTAGCTTCACCATAGCGTCTGAAGGAATGAAATCGGTCTTTTGAAATTGGGTTACAAAACACACGATTTGGAATATCGATTCTCTCCGCTCCTCTTCTCCTAAAACTATTGCATGAATAATTTGGATTTCCTACATGAAAATTAGATATAAGACTTAAAGCTGAAGTTATTACTTAGCACAAATTATTTTATGTCCTATCCATGTACTCACATTCTTGAAATCTATAAACTGGGTAATGATACTTCCGTCCGATTGATGAATTTCAACCAAAACAGTCTCATCAGTTATATTCGACCGGAAGGATTCTTGAAATATTTCACCTCCCTATAGCATATAGCCAAAAATTAGTGGCTAAAACAATCTTGTATTTTATTGTTATATTCGCGATAAATAAGACTTGCCTGATTCTTCACATTTACAACCAACTCAGATGCCCCGAATGTCAAAACCACTAATATACTCAAGAAATACTTCAAATAATCCAATCGGATGTCCATCTCCTAGTTGAGCAATTTGTCTAATGCTGCATTTTACTTAGGCGTACGTATACTCATTCATTTTACCGGAACAAGGATTGATATACTTTTATGAAACAAAACCAAGAAACCATACTTGTACGCACATGGATGAAAGATGAGAAAAATAGTGTTCAGTTTGAGTTTATGAAACAAGAGAGGAATTCTACATCATCTGAGAATACATGGAATGAGGGACCACCCAATGAAAACGAGAACTCGAGCAAATCTCAAATCCCCTACATGTACACAAAACATTGGATCACACCACACATTCTTTATGTATGTCCTTGGATTAGGATCCACTCCACACTGAATACTGAAAGTTCAGCATCGATTTTTACACCTAATACTTTAATAAATTACTAAGTAATGCTACTATATTCCAGTATTAGGCATTCTTGCATGTGTAATCCGCAAACCATAAACATTCAGTCCATATTCATATTCCCAAACCAAAGAGGTTGAATGTGTGCGAGGTCTCACACAAGGCAAGCTAAGAGCAGACAAAACTTACTTAATTTCTTCTTGTTATTTTTCATCTATTTTGAGGTCACTCACAACTTAGTAGTTTTTTTATACATAAAAATGAGTTCGATTACTCAAATCGTAGAATACCTGGACAAGTTTAACTCTTCTATGAAAGATTTTATAAGTCAAACTCAAATCTTCATTACTGAGCTAGGAGGTGTTAGTATTTTCTTAAGAACTGAAATGAAGAGGCTTATAGCCGTTTTTAAAATTTACACGGAGTTATTCCAATCACTTTCTGTCCCAACTATCGTTGCACTTCATAAGAAACTAGAAAACTATGAAAAAGGTGAATGTGAAGCAGAAGCATATCCAAAATTTAAAGAAGCCAAACAAAATTTTCACGATGCAGAAATTGCATGGGATGCTTTTTTGCAAGACATGGAATCCAAAATGGATGCGAGTGAACAAAGTGAAACTAAAACTAGTGATACTGATTCTGGTGTTTCACTGAATTATCTGGAAAATGGGGAAAGTATTTCAGTGAAGGATATCGTTAGCAAATCCAATTTTACTTGGATGGTTCTCTTGAGACATTTTGCCTGACTACCGTGAAGACAACATGTGGCAGCGATTTCTGCAGTTAAGGTAGCGTTTCATTTATAAGAACAGTTTCTGGAAAAATATAAGACGTCAAGAAATGTTTATCAATTTATCATTCCCTTATCGAAAAGGAGAAGCTAACCGCTAATCATTGCCAAGTTGTTGTCATTTCATTTGGAGTGAAAGCTGGAGCGCAACAATGGAAGGAAGATAACAATTGTGATTTCGATATTTACTTGGACCCAGATCGAAAATTATACACAAAATATGGAATGGGTAGATCAGTTGCAAAGGTTAAATGCTTATATTCAGCTAAATATTTTTTGATTTCAAATTAATAATATCTTTAATATACAACAAACAGGTATGGAGCCGTCAATCAATTACAACCTATGTTTCTCTGATACTCGCCAACGTTAAAATTCCAGCTCCATACACAGATATGGAGGACGATGCACTTCAAATGGGAGGCGATATAATTTTCAATACAAATGAAGAGCCCGTTTTAACATATTTAAGCAACACTCCAGTGGATAGACCATCTGTACCAAATGTAATAGCATTCTTAGAAAAGCTCAATCAATAATTTGCTTCGCACGACATTAACCATAAATTTCAAAAAATCTATCCAATTCTCAGAAACATTTCGATTAAGTATGAATGATCACGAAAAAATTACATAAGTAAGGTCGTGTTTCAGGATAAGTGTTTTTTTCGAAATGTTTTTAAAAGATAAATCCTATGCTTAATGGAATTGCTTATTTCAAAATAATATAATTTAAAAATATAGCCATGATCAAGAATCCGCTTATTGCAAAACTGTGCATTTTCTTTGAAACTGACGTTCCATTTTCAATAGGCGAAGGAGTTCCTCCAGCCTCTGTAAAGATAGTAAAGTTATTCATCCTTTCCTTTCCTTCAATTGCAATAAAAACAGAACCATATTGAAATTCGTTTTTGTCATTTTGATAATTGGCCATTGTTCTATTTTGTACATCATCACTTCGAGTGGTAACTGAAGTTCTCCTTGCTCGGGATCTGGGTTTGACTGTTGAGAAAATTGGTTTGTTGATAATGGTAGGTGGAGGTCGTATATAATTCTTCCCTCTCCTAAGAATTCCATCATTCAAAGCAGCCGTTGGATTTTCCACGCTATACGAATAATATCCCAAAGCATCGCCTTCCGTAACGTTTAGGTAAAATGTCAACCCATCTTTGGGAACGTTGAAAGCGTAATAACTAATTTCATATTGGTAGACAAAATCCTCAATGAAAGTCTGCCTTTTTGGGCGTTGAGGTTTGCTGCAAGTCTGTGTCTTCGTCTGGTACAAAAGATCCGTGAGATGACTGTAAGAAGATATTGTTAAAACTTGATCTTCTTTGGCTCCTACAATATTTGTCAGCTCGACAATATTAATTCCATTTCCAATTCCTATAGCGTAACAAATAATTCCACTCTTGGCTGCACGAATAGCTGATTTGGCAGTTGCTGGTGGAGAATCAGATTGACCATCCGTAAGAACGATTATCAATTTCGGATACTGATTTTGTTCAGGTAAAGTTTCAACCAGAGAATCAGGACGAATTAGTAATTTAACAGCTGCATCAATTGCATCTGCCGTCGTTGTACTCCCTTCCGGATAATGTGCATTTACAATTTTATCTTGAAGGGCAGATTCACTCAAATTATTCTTGAGGGGGAAAATAACTTCAGTGCTGCTGCTGTAAACTAGTAAACCGATTCGAGTATAAGGATTTGCAATGCAGTTCACAAGGTCCACAACAAATTCTTTTGCTCTCTTAAAATTCGAAAATCCAATACTTCCACTTCCATCCAAAACAACTATCAAATCCATCCGACATTTTGATTTACTTGATTTACAACTTTCAAGCACTTTAACATCATTGACAAATTTTTCCTTTGTTTCGTTGCATATTGTCAGAATTGTAATAAGTTTTCCAATATTCTGCTTGATCCTCTACACTCGTCGGAATTTCCTTTAATTTGTTCAACAACAAAAGTCTAGCTGACAATGCAGAGTACAGAGGTTTAGTTAAATCTTCCCATTTAACAGATAGCCAGTCTATTCCAAATTCAGATTTGATTAATTCATTCATGGATTTCAAGTGCGGATGACTTGTAATATTTTGCGTGTCCAGGAATTTGGATTTATCCACTTGCCAGACGCCTCCAAAATAACCATTTCTGTAAGTTTTTGCATGTTTTCCAAATTGACTTTCGACCCATGCAACTCGGATTAGAAAACGATGATCATCTCCAAAAACTGATTTTACCTTGTAATAAGCAGCGTCCACCACATCTTTGCCAGAGGCTCTTGGCTCCAATGTCTGATCAGTTTGGGCAAGGCAGATGTGATTCTCAAAATCTTTGATGACCAGAGCGATGAATAAAATCGTTTGCAGATACGATCGTGACATTTTTAATGCACTAACTTCACAATAATAATTCCCAGTCCTACTTTGATCAATTGACGATTTGCTTCAGTAAGAACAGTCCATTCAGTGCAAGTGCTATTTTGTGTAAGGTAAACCAAAATTAGCTTTCCGAATCACTAAAAATTAAATTTTTTATACAAGTAAACCAAACATGGCTTTGTTTATCTTGAAAAGAAAGTAGTGAGCAGACTGTACCGGAGGCTTGAAACAAAATTCTTTTATGAAATCAGTCTGGCGAATAAAATTTATATTTATATTTTCATCTGTCTAGAACATTTATCTCGAGTGCGAATGCAAAAGTTTATATATGATTAGGTCAATCAGTAGCAGTACTGTAGAAGGATCATTAATTATGATCATGCCTAATCTTTAGTGGGTGCAAAGTAGGATGGACATAAATATTTTTAATATAATGTCCATAGTCTCTGTAGTAATGATTTGAGCATAAGTGGTAGATTGCCTTATTATTGGTCATTGGTATGAGTGACAGTTAAATTATTGTATTTTGAACTTTAAACAGATGCGACGAGTTCAATAATCTGTGTCAAAGGAGCACTGGGCTTTACTAGGTTTTCTTGAAATTACTTTGTCAATTTAGGCCAACACTTGAGTCCATAAGACACCTACTATATAACTTTTTATTTTTCCGATTTTATTATGAATTAATACAGAAAGAATTTATTGCGTGAAGGTGCGAGCCTATGGCTATTTACATATTGCTTAAGTGTTCGGAATTAATGATTATATAACTAATTAAAATCTATAACAATGTAATTGATACAGGGTTTTTCTTTTATTATAAAATGAAGTATAAATTAATGTAACTATGCGTATGCGCTTAGTTAGGGGGTAACATGTTTGAATAGAATTTATGTCAGGAAGAGTAATTAGAGATGAATTGGCTTTACTGAAATATTAACACAGTTAAACTAACAGCTAGTGGGAGTCAGCATATGTTGCCCGTTCTGCTGCTGAAAGTTTCAAGTATTATGGCGCTGAATTCTTGCGCAAGTAAAAAGTTTGAGAGCCAGAAATTAGGAAAGGGTCATTTGTGACAGTTTGAGAATTTTTAGACATTTCTAGCACTCAAATGATTTCTTGAATGCAAGAACTCAGCGCCTAATTAGTCCGTAAATTAATTCACAGCTCATTTGCTGTAAACTACATGCTGATTTAAATTAAAAGCGCCTGCAATTCCTTCATCAGGTCTTCGAGCAACGTTACCAGCCAATTGTTGTCGCGGTTCTCCACCATGTGTGCGAATAAAATTGCTAACAGCCTCTTTGTATTCTTCTGGATGTTTGTGCATGTGGCCAACGTGTTGAGTATTATTCCATACTCGGTTAATGCATTTAATACCAGCTGGGGTCCAATAGTTTTGAACTTCTTTAATAACATCAATGGTTGAAATCTGGTCAAGACTGTGGATAAAAAGTTAAGAAATTTAATAAAATATTTACTTACAAGGGTAAATTTATAAAGTGTAGATTCTCACGTAGAGCACAGGAACAAAGCAGGAGCTTTCAAGGGTTTATTGTAGAAATACTCATGAGCCTCATCGTAATATTTTGTAGCAACATTGTAGAACACCTTCATGTGAAAATCAATGTAGTTGTGCAATAATTTCTGAAGTATGGCCGAATTCATAAAAACGGATTTTGAAACTCCAATGGAAACTCCGTTTACATCCACAACACTATCCCAAATTTGTGCGAACATGGAATTTTCTAATTGACGATACTTTTCCGGTTCAGCTCTAAAACGTTTGAGCATTTGAGCAAATACATATCCTCCAACAGAGAAGCCATGAATTAATTTTTGTGAGTGGTCACTGCTCTGAAGAATTGGTAAGAGTTCTTGGTCAATAATTGGAGTACATCTTGACGGCCATAGGAGTTGCCCTGGGGTGATTCGAACAGTCAAAACATCGTAGCCCTTTTCAACGTAGAATTTTGCATGCTTGTTCACAGCATTGTTCTTTGCCATCAACCAACAAAGGAGAATGGTCAATGGGCGCCCTTCGCTCTGATATTCTTCTAGAGTTGGTCTGCTCCTCAAATGCTGGGTATTGACATTATCATTCGTGATGAGGGCAATTGTAGGGGTCAAACGTTTTGTGGACAAATTCCGAGAGAATATAATTGAGCTGAACATTTCTTGCCTTGCCCCAGGAGCAAGTGCCATGGATAGGATCCTTCGTGACATTTTGAAATATCTACACAAATAATTAAAATAATTATTGCTACATAAATATTACGAAATATTTTCTTAATATTACGAAGGCGTTCCTTCCATATCTACAGGTCAATTAATTCATTCGAGTTTATCTTAAGCTGACACCAGTTCACGTGTACTGGAACTAACAACGCAGTGAAAATAAATCGTAAATCGCTGGTGTATTGCATTAAAACTGCGTTGCGAAACCACTTGCCACACGTTTGGCTAATAATCTTGAAAGACCTTTTGAGTGGAGATGAATTCAATCTAAGTCATTTTCCTAGTCTACGGCCAAAGTAAACAGACTAATTAAATTAATTCATTAAAATCTTCTCAACGTTCTCTGGATATAAACGAAGCTCATTATGCATATGGAGTTTTTTTTTCGATTTTGATAATTTCACAATACTTCAGAATAAATATACACAGTTTTACTTTTTACTTTACTTTACTCTTACTTGTCTAATAAAAGCACTTCTCGACCAATAAACTAATTATTGACGTTTTGGTACTGACCCACGCAGCAGGAATAGCTGATTATTAAAGAAAATCAAAACTAAAAATTTCACTCGTGTCAAAATGTATAATAGTAGTTTGTTTATGCATCTAATGTTCACTTGCCAATGTGTCGTATTAACCGGTGCAAACGCACTGGTCTACGTCTAGCCAAGAGTGTACGTACCGCAACTCTCTTCTTTCAATTTAGATGGACAAAGCAAATGCTTTATTAATTTTTTACAGAGGAAGGCATGGCCCTTTGGTTTGGTTGGTTGTTGGCAGAAGTGGTGTGATCGTAAGTTTTAGTCATGCCATTTCATGCAACTCCTTCTCCACTACCACAATACTCAAAATATTCGCATGCAAAAACTACAATTGCTGCTACACAGCATCAAGGAAATAATTTTCGTTCAAAATACACTCCTCCTAAAGCTGACATGCCATGTCATGTTTTTAGGTCACTACCTCTTGATTTGCACTAAATAATAGAGTTTGCAATAATAGACGACCAGTACTGGGTTTTATCGGATGATTCAGATACAAAATTTCTAGAATAATGTAAAATCCAACATAACACTTGAAATCACGGCTTGGAAAGCACAAACTTCGTCTAATAAACTAAACTAGTGTGAAGGTTGAAGTAGTGTCAAAAGTATTAAAGTAACATCATTCATTGGCCATGACGGTAGCAAAAGTCAAGAGCAAATAAAATCCAGGCATATTTGTGCCGTATCTCTGCTTGCACTTATCTTTCGTTCTTATCTGTCAAATAACAGCTGATTTTTATGATAGCATTTGAACTGAAAACTTGTTAATTTCCAATTCCAGTAGAAAAATTTGAATTTCCTCGAAGACAGTT
>WJEZ01003033.1:0-11772 GCA_009869925.1 Thalassaphorura encarpata
AATATTTTTTTATCGTATTGAATTACAGGAAACTCCGAATTTTGAAGCCTGGATGATGCGTTGATTCCTCCGACCACAATCATCACTTAAACTACATAATTTGAACTTCAAAAACTCAATCACATTTCGTAGATTATACTAGCAATTATACAGAAATTGGCATTTGAAAAATTGAGAGATCTTCGTATGAAGAATTCCTTCCTATGAAGAAAGAATGTAAACCAAACATTCTCGCAATTCTCGACTCGCAAAATTCAGAACAATTGCGGATTTTTAAATCTAGAACGCAATTATTCTGACTAATGCGAACGTAAGGCTTTTTATTTAAACACGTTTTTTAATTCGAACTTATGAAAAGAATAAAATTAACAAAACAGCTTGAGATTAATCATATTTTGATGCAAAGCTTTTCAAACCCATAAAAAATTTCCTATTGTCATATTTTATAAATGATACATTTACGTAAATTGGTGGCACCTGATTGCAATCACGTTTCATTCAGTAATTCATAATTATGACTCAACCAGACTATTCAACGTATAAGGCAAAGTTCATCAGTTGAGGAATAAGAAAATTATAATTGCGCCTATTCGCAGATTTAACATGAACTTCACACAAGAGCGTTTAGGCAGCCAGGTAAATAATAAAAAAAATTAACTACTTGGCCAAACATATTAATACAGAGGAAGTTACGACGGATGAACTTGTACAAATTGTAATAGCTTTTATTTTTATTTTTATTGCTAATGCTTATCCACAGAGAATGTAGTCCCAAGTATTTTGCGGAGACAATAAAAATCCAAAAACACTCCTAGGAATATCTAATGGCTAGCTCTCTGTAGAAAGCTTGCTCGAAGTTTCCGCAGCACTGTTGATTGTTCAAGATTCAGCATTACGATATCGAATTCTTCGAAGTCTAGATCTAATTCACCAGATTAACGAAGAAGCCCAAGTATGCATAAAATCAAAATCATTTACTATCCAGTAGAACAGAAGATGATAAAATTTTCATAAGGGTTATTTCTACATGTTTGCAAATGGTATTCAAATTATTGCATCATAAAATATAAGACATTAAAAAGAGTTCAGAATTATTGTCTCAATATTATCTTGTTTTAAACGAATTTGCAAAAGTGATGATGCTGAAAATGTTACACACATGCTTTAACTGAATAAATATACAACAGAAATGGAATGCATATGGTTAACTCTCTTCAATCCTGATCAGCTTAACACTAGATGAGAGTGAGCAGAAATTGTATACATGTGAAGGACATCTACTAGCTGACTTAATATTCCCAAAATAACAAAAGTAATATGCACTTATTTAGCCTTCCGTACTTAGGCTCATCGCCTCATCTCTGATTAATCTACAATTTGGTACTTTCATAAAATCTGACTAAACGAATGGTTTTTAGCTACTGATGAAATTGAAATTAAAAGTACAGAAAATAATACTTAACCTTTCCTATCTTGTATAATTGTAATTTAAAATCGGTGATTTGATTCCTTCATTCACACCACTTCAAGGTTCAAAAAAATATCTTGTGAAAATTATCTAACAATATAACAAATTAATATTTTTTTAAAGAAAATTGCGGATATTACCCGTAACAACAGAATCAGTTATTTGGATCCGCTTTGCGCTGCATTCTAAACTAAACATCTTATCTAAATAGCCAACGCTTTGAACTGAAGTTTACTGGTTATTTTAATGAAGATGCTTTTAACCACTTTCTTCAATGACATAAGAAAAGGCTTTATGCAGAAGTGATTTTCCCTGACAGAGCCAGCGAATTGGTATTTTATACATACGAAATAATGAAATTTACTGCTAAAAACAGCAAAAGCTAGCTCTGCCCTCCATGTCCAGAGCAAAGGCAGAAATAGTATTTCCGCAGCCAGTGCGATTTGAACCAAATCTACCACTATACCAATAGGAGACTTCCACTTCTATCGTTTACATTCTCTTTCCGGAGAAACGACAGAATTCTGAATAAACTATTCCGGCTCCATATATAAATGAAGAATGCACTTGCAATTAAAGTTCCAGTGCTGATGTCAAAAAGAACGGTAGAACAACGAAACGCAAGTAAAATTGTAAAACTTCCAAATGTAATGCAACAGAATCACTTCTATTGTTTAGAAATAGAAAGGAGACATATATAGAATAAGAAAAGATGACTGAGAAAATAAGCCATATTTCTAGTTTCCGAATTAAATCAAAAAGTTGTACCAGGAATACAAATAAAAATACTTGCAACTGATACAATTTAACTCAAACTTCAACTTCAAGGGTATTGACTATTGAGATTTAGAGAAGCTGTAGCACTTTTCACTGTTCTTTTAAGTTGCATTCAGCTTCAGCTGTTCCGCAAAATTTTTAGCTGCAATTGCTGGTAGAGCATCAACGCAAGAACAACTATTTGCATCGTTGTCCTCCTGGGAAATCAGAGCCAAAGGAGTTAATTCTGCATCACCTTATTTACAGGCACTGTAAAATATTTGCGTAGTTAAATAATGGAAAGGTCTTATTAAACATTAAAAGTACTTTGCTCATCTCACATTTTGGAATGTAGACTTGATGAAATATTCATTGGCTAATGAATTTGCAATTTTTGATCTCTCCTGCTGTCCATGATTTCCATTTGCGCCCCTTTCCCCATGCTTCAGCAGTTCGTAAGCATACCCAAATCAAAAATGAGTCAATTAGTCAGATTTGCAAATTTAAGTTTTCCATCTTAAAACAAACAATTAGCAAGTAATATTTGTTGAAAACGGAATGCAAATAAATTTTCCTTTTCCTTGTTCTTATTGGTTGAATAATAATGACATAATTTGCTTCCTTTGCTAATGCATTTCGAGTATGTAGTTTAGTTTCAATGGGACAACATTTTTGGCAGGTTCGTCAACAAAATTAGTGTTGACACAATATCCTCGTTAGTAAGGCGTAAGGCCGTAAAGAATTATCTGAAAAACAATACTATTTGACCATTTAAGTATTAATTTCTTAATATTTGTATTTATACGAAATTGCACGGGTTCATAGAATTCTTCAAGCTTAGTTAAGTGCTACATAGCAATATGCCGAATAATATATAAAAAATGCATAAATAGGGCAAATCAGTGCTGCTCGACTTACATGTTTCACCCAATTGTTAAAGGTGATTTTTCTGAAACGTTAAGTTCCATCATAAGTGAAACTCTACTTCACCATGTTCCCACCCAGCCATCCATCCAGGTGGGCAAATAAGGTAGCCGTTCGTTAAAAACGACTTGTCAAGTTTGTTTATTGTGTAATTTGAGTCATAATCTAGTACAGAACATAGTTCAGTTTGCTATGTAGTAGAGGAGACTTGGGCCAGTAGGTGCACTTTTTGGTTTTAGATTGTTTGTGCAAAGAATATTTGAAAAACTGCTAAAAAAATTAGGTGGTCGTTATTAGCTGGCGAAAACCAGCTTATTTCGAACCATTTGGTTATAAAATGGCATTCTTAGTTAATCGAAATTTTTATAATTAATTAGCTAAATAATTAATTTAAAAAATTAAGATTTTTGAACCCATTGTCCCCGAGTAAGGGACAGTTGGTTCACCCTGCGGGGTCGGTTGTTTCATCATGCTGTTTACATTATAAAAACAGAAATAATTTAAAATTTCAAAAAATTCTTCAGTTTTCGTTTTAGAGTGTTAATTTTGTCGCAGATACTTTTCAGCAGCGTTTTTCGCTCTTATAGACGTCTCTGGTGGAGAGCTATAAGAATTTTTAGGAAATAGCCATATTCAAACGATAGGGCCGCCCTGAACCAATTGACCCCAATCGGTTTAGCAGATTTGAACGAGCCTGTTGCCTTGGCAACAATACTTGGAAAGCAGTTTTCTTTTGCAACAGGAAGCTGACATGATGGGCCATCAGACTAATGCTCATTAAAATTCCAATCAATCCAATATTTTAGTAGAAGCAAAATTCCTGTTTATTGGAAAAGTTTGGGAAATAGACCTCAAAACAGTTTTATTGTTCTAATGATAGAACGCTTATAAAAATGCAAAATTCTTTGATGGAATCTAATTAGTAACGTTTTAACAAAAATTCCAGTTTGCCAAGACAACGGGTTCCTGAGTAATCACAAATGAACCAATTGCCCCGTGCACCAATTGACCACAGTCTCCCCTACCCTTTTACGTTTTTCTTTCACCGTCCTTCAATTATTATTTGAACTGATGATGATGATGTCAAGATGAGAACGTGGCATGTCAAGTTAAACACAAAAATAAAACGGCGCTAATAAATTTTGACAAGTCGTTATTTCAAGAGTAAATTCTAAATAATAGCGATGACAATATAAATATGAAATGATAATGTAAACGTACTTATCATTCGCTATTCGGCAATAATAATTTGAGGAAAATAGTAGTAGTTATTTCCGATGTCTCATTTTTAAGCATTTTTATTGTCACCTGCTTAAGACTGGCTAGTTGCACACTTATTTTAGGTAACGTAACCGTGTTCAAACGAATACCTTCTGCAGTTTTTTATTATTCATTGATTACAGATTATGGATATGGATTAAGATGAACATTGAGTTTCATTTCAATAATAAAGTTCCTGTTTGTGAGCGAATGATAGAAAGAAGTTTGAAGTTATGAAAATGATTCTCTCAACCTTTCCTTTTGTTTCGGTTTTTAGTTTCTAATTAAAACGTGTTGATGTATGCATATACCGATAGCGATTGATATTCGTAATTCTCTTCCATCAGTCTGTAGTATCGAATCTATAGCGGAAGTAATTTAACATTTAAGTTAATGTTTAATAAAAAATATTTCTATATTTATAAACGTGTTCTTTCGATGTGGATTTACAGTTTCACTATATTTTATTTCGTCTACGAGTGTGGTTATAAAAATCTAATTGTAGTAATACATTTCTCCCTCCTTATCCAGTGGCCAGTGTCCTGATGCTGTCCTATCCCTCGACAGCAACCGGACAGTATTTATACTTGCCAATTGTGACCAATATGTTTTGGAATTGCTCAATTTATTGGTGTCTGCTTTATTCTTTGGAAATAGTTGCGGAAATGGAGAAAAGTAGAAATCAACAGAAATGCAAAAACTTCGCAGGCTCTTCATATGATTTGTTGTCGTTAGCAAGTTTGACATGCGTGAACCAACTTGGCAATGGGAGATTAATTGAGGAAATGAATGCCTGTTTTGCATTTGCTGTGATTGTAATTCGCTCATTATCTTCTGTAGAACGTTTGGTCACTACTGAAATGGTAATTGCTAACCAAAATGTACTTCATTTAAGCTTAGCCAAAATCAAAATCATCGCATGAATTGTATGTGGAGCGCCAAGCTTGGGGCAAAATTAAATAACTCCTTCAGGCCACAATGCATAATTAGTTGTAGGGCGACGCCCCCGGAAGTACTGGACATAGGAATGCGATTGATACGTCAAAATATGCAGAATTTATGTGCAAAATGAGTGAACGGCAGACTTGACTCAGCAAAATTCTGTTAAAATAAAAAAAAAATCAGTGAAATTTTGCCAGTTAGGAATGATTCATTATTTTCAAAATCAGGTTTCGTGATTTCCATACACATTACTGATTTAGTTAATCCTGAGAAAATTTTGATGGTTTCGAGTTCACGGATGGCCATGCTACATGTAATTTGTCCACGGGGGAACTCAAATCTGACGGTAGGTCTTTATTCAACACAAAATTTGCGAAAGTAAAGAATTGGTGATCGAGGTAATGGTTTGGTCTTTTAACTTTGGAACAGTATTTCGTAGTAATAATTTTAAGCTGTGACTGAAATATTTGTCCGTCCTTGGTGGAGGATCGATACGACACGTTTAAATTTCGTAAAAGAGGACTACACCTTTTTAGTGATGTTCCTGGGATTCACACTCACAACTTGATGTTAATAATTTTTGGCAATTGTTCGTAATTAATTTACTAGTTCTCAATCTGCAGTCTATTTTTTACGATCGAGTCAAACTCAAGTGTTTTTCATTTGCTTGGGAATGAGCTTTGGAATCAGTCTCTCGTTTATTTCAACCTTTCGATACGGAATATTTGAAGTATCAGTTCAAATCCTTTTGAAAAGATAAATTAGATAAGCTTTCAGTATCTTTCTTCCTCCAGGGTTCTCCATCCCCAAATGGTATGAAAATCCTTTTCCATAGGTTTATTCAGTCTTCAATCCGTTTATCTAAATCTAGTCTATCTGCACCTTTTCTCAATTATATTAGGAAACAAGTCTACATATGCTCACATGCACCGTGACAATGCCTCACTAACTTCCCCTGTGAAGCAACTCAGCCCACATAATCGAATAATTTACTTTTATATAGTACAGGTACTAGTGAAGACCACTTCTATAAAATGATTAGATTTAATCTAGACCCATAGTTTTTGTTAATCTTATCATTCACCATTCCTTGCCCTCTAAGTCTACGTCTACACAGTATAAAGCATTAAAAATTGAACTAAAGGAAAACCAAGACTTTGGTTTTAACAGCTCAGATCAACAAAACCAAGGATTTTAATTTATGTTGGCACACGATTGAACCTGAATCCTTAAGAATTTAATTCCCAGTCTCTGTAGTTGCAGGGCTTCTCGTCCGATTTCAGTACGTCCTCAACATAGTGCCGGTGACGAATGTTGTACATCAGTTATCCTTAAAGAGATGATTGAATTCCTCCGGATAAGATTACAGGGCCTACGTTGCTACAGGAATTTAATATCGTCAAAACCAACATATCAGTTCATGGTGTCATTTAGCGAAAAAAAATATTCAGTACATTATTATTCAACAAATCCGGTTACAGCGGATCCATAGTTTCCTAAAACAATTGATGGGTAAGGGTTTTTTCTCCGCAGATTTCAACTTCACCAATTCATAAATACCAAATTCGTTATTCATGTAGTACTCATCATGTCTCCGCTTTAAAACTTTAAGACTACGTCTAAACCCGGAATATGGGTAACCGAAGTTTAAGAAGACTCAGATTGGAGCCAAATCATTACGAATAATAAACTGAGTTGGTAAAATAGGCTGAAGTTTTTGTACTAGAGTGGGAGTAAATCGGCCCATTAAAAAAGAAGAAAAGTTGTAGATTCAACCGAGTAAATTTTTAAGAAGGCCATCTTAACTTAACCATCTTCTCTGCGCGCTCACTAAGTTCTGTCCAAATCTGGTACTTTTACTTGATTCATTCCGAATCCAATGCATAAATGTAAAGGTTTTCTATTGATTTCACACATAATCATGTAGTGCAGACAAATTCATTTCATTTTCTCTAGAAAAGATTTGTAATTTTTGTTATGTTTAAGTTACATTGTACACATTGTACTTGAAAATTTAATGCAAATAATATCCCCAGCTAGGTAAAAAAAGAGGGGTTTCCTAACCCTAGCCTTTTTTACAAGAAGCTCAAATTTAGACCTTTTTGTTCACGTTCATGCAGGTGTACGTCGATATGACCCTACAACGAACTGATGCATGAGTAATTCATTATTTCTTTGAAGCTTGGCATTACAACGTAGAAATGTCTTAAAACCAAACTCAAAATAGATGAGTTCCTTTTAAACCTAAGTTGTGTGAGTCAGTCATTTAATCTCTTGTCGTTTCAGCCTCCACTGTTGAAACTCAACTACTAACTCATACTAGACACCTTGCATTCTGTATATTCGCTTGAAATGCGACACTTGAAATTCGAACCAAATTTTTTGGTTAGTTTATCACAATTTTAGTACACTTCTTATTTTATTTCATCTAACCGCACCTCTGAAAGAAAAAGGACGCAGAAATACCACAGTATTCAACAAACGTAGTTTGCTTAAATGAAACTATATTATTCCAATTGTGGAAACACATAATTGTGGACTTAAGAAATATATTTTCTAGCATAACATTAAGGCAGAAGTAAAAAGAAGCACTATGTCTTCGAGTGCAATTGTGTGGTTAGTTATACACATTGTGGCTTCTGTTCTTTCCATTGATGCAGTATCATCCGTGGGTGAAAATATCTCTTCGGACCTGCCAGTGCTAAATGAATTCGCAATGAGGCGTGACGTGATTGAAAATAGTTATCGTAATTTGGGAATTGCAAGTGGAGG
Source organism: Thalassaphorura encarpata (assembly GCA_009869925.1). Lineage (NCBI taxonomy): Eukaryota > Metazoa > Arthropoda > Collembola > Poduromorpha > Onychiuridae > Thalassaphorura > Thalassaphorura encarpata. The sequence goes on from WJEZ01003033.1 coordinate 8,123, forward strand.
AATCTATCCATGGTGGATTACCAGCACTCCGTTTTTCTATCCGACACTGTCATCGGAATTTGGCAAAAGTAATGAGAGTACAAATGCAAATAGTGCCGATATTTCAGGAACACTGTTAGCGCATGTAAACTAAATATTCTTAAAGCAATCTGAGGGGGCAAAATATCAATCAAGTTTCACAGTCAATGGTGAAAAATGCGCTGCTTAATTTCAGTTTGTGAACGCGTCGCCTCCTTGAGTTCTTAATCAATTTTCGAAAACTCTACTTCCTTGATCTGCAGATGTGTAATAAGATTTTACGTTTTTGAAAATTTTCTTAACGAGCCCTAAATATTAGAGGAATGTAATCGTTTTATATACAGTTTATAGCACTGGTTCCAAATACAGATATAACTGAACACCTTATTTTTTCATGTCTTTTCTCGACCACTCTTTGCGAATACATACTTTGTTCCACCGGCAACTATTCACTAACAGCGATTTAGTTGATGAATTTCTGTCATAGCATGCACTAAACAAAACTTGCCGTCGTCTTTTCATCATGGCATCGTTCGAATTTCAAACAATGGACTCCAAAATTTAAACTGATATATTTAATAAAGGCTACCGTTGGAGCGTGACATGTACACGGGGCAGGTAAAAAGGGTTTCTTGAGTTTAACTTTTGAACCAATCTGGCCATTTAATTGGTTCAACGCTGACCGCTAGTAGTTCACGTCATTTATCATATTGGACATGTACCGCACTTGGTTGGATTCAAGTCGAAATTACCATCTTTTCAAATTTTGGTCTAGTATAAAAATAAAGCAAAGTTGAACCAAGGGAAACAAAAGCATCTCTGATGAGATCATACCAGCAGAATAGGAAGTCAATTATGTATTCCAATATCAATTTCGGATTTCTATCTCAAAACAAATAAATCGAGAATAGAACGAGGCAGAAAATTTTTGATTTATTTGCGCCGAAATGAATTTGATCAACCAAATGTTAAACCCCAAAAGACCCTTCGAACAAAATACGCACTCAAAAGAAGGATTTATATGTGTATGAAGACCAGAGAATTGACCGAAAGCCGATCTCACCAAAATTACAAATTTGAATTTCCGTTATCGGATGAATTTGCTTACCTTTTTCTTTTTGTGCTATTCCAAATATGTATAATTAGCAAATAAAATAAACACGACATTGGCTAGGCTATGCGTAGTTTTAAGTTTCTAATTTCTAGTTGTAGCATCCGAACCGGCTGAGTTAAATTAAATAACCCGCAGTAGAATTTCTAGCGCGCTGAGCGGAATAAATTGTTAATGATTATGAATTTTGATTTTTACAACGGGTTTTTTACTAAAATTAGTACGATTTTTGCGAGACTTACACGCTCACACAACTTATATTCCTACAGAAAGAATTCTAGAGATGAACTATGATTATAAAATTTAAGATAAAGTATTAAGCTAACTACAAATTACTTTTACGTCTACAGAAATAATATGTTTTTGAAATGGGTTGTTCCTCTTCGAATTATTTGTCTTGGTCCTGTCAATATTGCTTATTCAACACGCAGAATGAAATCCCTGCACATGGGTGGAATCCTCATAGTTCTAAATTGTCCAGCTTGTGTTAAGATATAGTTTATTCATCCTTTTTGTTGTACTTCCCAATAGCGTAATCTCCCTGAGCGGAGGAACTGCTCGCGTAAAAATGATAAAGTAAAAACTTGTGAATTTTTGACAAAATTCTTAGTAGTAAATTTTAATGTCAATCTATGTACCTGCTGGAGATCGTGGACCGTGATGAATGTGTGGAAGACGAAGATGAAGAGCTTGTTGCATATTCATCGTTTTCCCGTCTATCAAATACAAAAAATATAAATTTCGTTAAAATGCCTTATTATTAAAGTAGAACTTACCCGGATGATTTCACTGCTCTCCTAAATCCGTCGAAGCTTATCCTGTCTTTGAAGGTAACATGAACATTAAAAGGTATTCCAGCGGTTACAGATACCAGTTGTAGATATATTGAATTTTCTTTCTTGTAAATGCGAATTTTTGTGTCTGGTTTTAACGTGAAATGACAAGGATACTCATCCTCGAAACTAATTAACTCATTGACTACTTCCAACGGTGTATTATTGACTATTCGTCCGTTGCAGAAAATGTCAACGCTTGACTGAAACCTAAATGGATTAAAACTAATTTTACATTTTATGCAACAACCTACTACATTTTGTATATTTTGATTGATTACCTTTCACCCCCCGTAGCCATTGCTATCTCCAAACGGGTTAAAAATATTTTCAAGTTTTGAAAAAATTCAAACTTTCCACTTCAGAATCTGATAAAGCTTTGCAGAAATTACACGTACTAGCCTGAGTCTACCCTTGTTTTACTAGGGAAGTAGAAACACCAAAACACTAAACCATTTTGCGTTGCATCGTATCAGATTCACTTTACCTGGTTCATCGGCGTTGCCGAGTTGGGTATCCAACGTTCAATTTGAATTACATAGCCTCGTAAACTTGGCAAAATTGATTGCAAAAGGTATACATCAACGTCAAGTAAAATTGAGCACAATTACGTTTTATTACTTTTGTTTTTAAAATTAAAGAATTTAAGGCTGTCAGGATTTAGATACCTAGAAACAATGTCTAATAGAAAGACGTGAGAAAATCCTTCAGTTCAGGAGGCAGCTTAGAAACCATTCCAAATTACAGTCAGTACGTGAGCTGCAGGCGCAGCCAAGTCAGGTACGAAGTTAGTAATTGGTAACTTACAATTATATAGTGTTTGTTAGTTTAGATATATTAGCAATTTTTCATTACTAGGATTAAAACAAACCAAAGTGATTTTTAGACAAAGTCATGTGTTGTAACGAACACAAAGAGTACAGACGAAAATTTCTGTGCAGATTCGACAAGGATTTTACAATTGTATGTTTTCCTCAACAAAAGCAGAACCAACGGCTAGGAATATTTTTATGGTTTATCGTCGCATACATGCTGATAATAGATAGTATTTTGATTTGCATTCAGTATTTGTTGAGTTATTTGTTTCTACACATTTACACAGGTTTTAAGGTAGTGGAAAAGTTAAAATTATCAGTAGAATTTTGATCTTCAAGTGCTTTTGTTTACTTTAGTAGAAGGAATGATAGAGCATTGACAGTCTCATAAATTATAATAAAAACCTAGTCCATTTTTTCATTTTTTAAAGATTTATATTGTAATAGAACTGCCTATACGTACGCGAAATATTCATGCTTAGATCACTTCAGCGCATGCTGGGGGATGCCCTGTGGCCTGTGACTGCTGTGACCAAAGCTTGGCCGCCCGATTTTTTATCTGACAGAAAAAACGTGTAAATCGTATTACTAGTGGACCAAAGGCGTGAGTGTACGTATGTCATTTCTTCAGGAGTATAAAATTACTTCCTTCCAAGTCCACAAAATTGACTTTGGCTAGCATGAAAATAATTTAACCAGAAGCAAACCGCAATAAATTTTATGGATTTAGACTGTTGGCAGAAATCGTAGGCCAAGTGACAATCTCCAAAGTACAAATTAGTTTTTGTAAATTGACTTTGGATGTGGACACTAATCCGTGTATTTTCTAAACTTTCATTAGTAGACTGGACATTGAATTTTTCCGACCACATT
>WJEZ01003034.1:0-11771 GCA_009869925.1 Thalassaphorura encarpata
GGTGGATTCCTTTGTTTCATATTTGGCTTGAAGTTAGGCCCATGGGGTTGACCAGGTTTATTTGGGAAAAATCGCCCAAGCAGAGAATAAATTCCGTAGAGTGGAGATTCTTTAATTTTTGTGTTTAAAGATTTGGGTGGGGCATAGCGATTAACTTTCAATTTTTTGAAAGTGTACTGTGGATTATCAGACTTGGATTCGGCGGGATGAAGGTCTCCGCCTCCGCCTTGTTCATTTGAATGTGATCGTCCTGAAAAATTGAAAAATTTTATGAAAATAATTTTGTAATCAAATCACAATTTGCGAGATTAAAAAATGCAGTAATGAAATTAAAACCGTTTGAAGAAATATTGAGAAATGTCTTCATAACATAGTCGAATCTTTTTTCAATTATTTATGAATTATTGAAATAGTAAAAAGATGAAACGACCGCTTTCTCCTTTACGTATCTTGGCTAATGCTGTGAATGTGATTAGTGATTAGTGAACTAGTCCATACTTTGCAAACCTGAATTGAATTGCTGCTGCTGCTGCTGCTGCTGCTGTATTCTTCTGCGCCTAGACTGCTGCTGCATTTGTCTTTCCATTAGCGGTACAATTTTTTCTTCTTCGTAAACTTCATCCGCTGCTAAAACCTCCGTAGATTCTGGTTCGGGTGCTTTCCTCGCTGAAGTTTTCTCTTCAGCCAATTTTTCCGCAATTGCTTTTCTAGTATCCTCTGCAGAACTAATATCAACCTTGGCTCCCATTTCTGCCCATTGTTCCAGACCTTCTCTTGGAATTGGATAAAATTCTGGAACACTGATTGTAATTTGTTTTCCAGTTCCAACATTTTCAGTCGGAGCTGGTGCCGATGGTTGTCCAGTCCTTCGGCGATAAGATCGGCGTTTGAATTGCCTTTCTTGCCTAGCAGCAACTGCTTTTGTATCCTTTTTCTGCTTCAGGGCTAAGGCTGCCTCTGCTTTTTCAGCATTAATAGCCAAATCCGTTCCAACCTCATCTCCAGCACTAAGGCCAAGACCAGCCCAACCTTTCACACCACCAACACTTCCTAGCCGTACAATCCCAGTCTGTTTAAATCCACAATCAATCCTTCGTTTTCCATCTGGATCAGATTGCCATACACAAACGCAACTCACTTGCACGATTATGATTATAATTAAAAAACTTAAGACTAGGGATGAGGATGACGACCATGGTGGATGGGTATTGGCCATTTCATTGGCTCAAATTCACTCAGATCCAAATTTTACACTGGCACTTCACAAAGGCTGGCACCAAAAGCCCGAAAATAAATAAAATATAAATTATGAATTTTGAACTCTTTGTTTTTTGACCCAGAGATTTGGGAGAGTTGAATGAGAGTCAAATGTGAAACTCTGACTGTAGTTTGGTTTAATCAGATCCAATTAAGTTCCTCATGGGTCTGCCCTGTCTCACCTCACTACGAGTACTTGAACTTACTTTACTTTGGCTTTCGCCTCCACTTTCATTTTAGGAAAAATTGAGAAGCTGAAGCTGATGAACCGCTTCAGCCCAGCCAGCACAAGTACAAGCAAGGAGGGTCACGTAGAATTTTATCTTTCTTGCATACTCCACAAGTTGGTCAATTGTTGACGGACTAGTTTTGCCAAATTCTTGGTTGGTAGGAAGTTGATACGGAGCATCAACGTGCTTGTGCTCCTTAGCCTTTGCCTTTGCCATATGAGTCTACCTTGGCCTTGCCTTGCCCTCCCTCAAGTCAAGTGCATTGCAAGCAAAATGCAGTCAGTCAGTCACAGATACAATCGTCGTGGTCGTGGCGAAATCCACACGCACACAATTACAATTCACGTCGTATTCTCATTGAATCTTAATTTTATTTTCCCTCATGCCTTCCTGTGTCAATACTGCAGGAGTAAGGAACGAAACTTGATCTGAACTCATCTCTTGCTTCTCACAACCTGCCAAAAACAAGAAAGAAGAAAATGATGGGAAGGGGGAAAACAAGAACGAGTTAAGGTTTTAGTTTTCAAAATAGAGTGCAGGCAGCAAACACTAAATAATCTGGTTTAGTCAGTAGAAAGTAATTCCAATTTCAAATCCAAATCCTTGTGATTGTGACATGCCACATGCCTTGCAAAATTACTAGGTGTGCAAAATGAAATGGCACAAGGCAAAAAAAAATCAAAACAAATTTTAAAGTTCATAAATTATAAGTTTATGGACTTTTATGAGGTTTTATAACGTAATGGGTTAAATTCCATTACACCTCCAAGTACTTAACTGATAATTTAGAATTGAATTCATACTCTTTGATTTGGCTTATGAGATTCATGCAAATTAAAAATTCCATTGCTAAAATACGACATAGGATTGTCTCACTCATTGTTGGCTCATTGGCTTGCTTTAAAGCAAGGATTAATTGTTTTATAAAATTATGGAAATTATTTCACGTTGCATGATCGTGCATTGGATGACGCATTGTGTTGTGTCTAGTCTGACCCTTCCTAAATTCTAAATTCTAACCAAATTTTGTAAAGGAAATGGAAATGGAAACCTATTTTAAGTTTTTCTTCGTAAAAGTAATACGGGCCAACTATCACATCAAGTGTCTGAATAAAAATAACATAAATTCCTCCACGTTTTCAACAATGTAATGTGTCATTCTATTCGCACATCCTTTGGCCAAAGGCGAAGCCAAATGACAAACCTACGCAAACAATAACTTTTTATACTTTTTGTGTCACTCTTTAAAACTGACAGGTAAGGAGGTAATGTTCGTTAACGTTACAAGGGTGCGGTGGCATTTTTAAAATTTAGCAAAGTATTGTTGAGACTACACTTGTCAGTCGCATTTTTAAGTAATTTCTGTTGTTTCATTTTAAGCAGATGCTGCTCTACTACATGTCTTAGCTTAGGTTTGAACAGTTTATTAGGTGTGAACGTGACCCTTGGGTTCTGGGTGGGCTAGGGCTAGGCCAGACCTATGTGACAATTTGGGTCGAAGTGTGCCAGTGCCAACCAAACTCAGGAACTGAGGAATTCAAGTGAAGTAATTGAATTTCAAACCTTACGCTTAAGTTGGCGATGGCAGCAATGCAACTGAAGAGCTCATGCCTTCTTTCCTTACCTTCGGAAAAAAATTGAGTACGGGATTGAACTTTGCTTTTGTGCATTACATTACAATTACAAGCGGTGCGGTTTAGCAAAAAATTATTACAAAAGTGTAATAGCAATAACAATGTAATGTACAGAAGTTCAAGAGATTTCTCATTAGATGCACTTTAAGTAGCGTCCGGGTTGCTCCCAATACAAAATGTAAAATCTGAGGTCTGAGATTTGAGGGCTGACCACTAAATTTAATCGAGACTTGACCCAGGCATTCGTTAATCTTGACAGCTGCAGCTGCTGCAGTCAGTGGATCTCATAGGAGGTCATGTTATTGCAGATCATTTTGATTCGTAGGGATAAGCATGAGAATTTGTATTTATTAATTGAACGCTCTAACACGAAATATCCGTTATCAAGTGATTTATATTAAAATACGAGCTAGTACGNGTGATTTATATTAAAATATGAGCTAGTACGTGCGTAAACGGGTTGGAGCAGGCACGCTCATCAAACTTAAACTGGTGCATAGAATTTCATTTTGAGAATGTGTTTACGTACTCTTTAATCGTTTTGGCCGTAGAGCAGAAGCAGAGCAATAAAAAAGCAACCTGAATTAATATTGATTGTATTAAAATTAATTTTACTCTTATAGCCCATTGCTTGCACTGCACTGCTCTACTCCACGTATAACGCTCAAATCAAACTGGTTGTAGCAATGTAGGGATTCCGGTCTGGCAAAATAAAGTCAAGCCAAGCCAAGCCAAGGAAGCTGATGAAGAGATAAAAAATCAAATGAATATGTAGATAAATGATGAGTCGATCTGACTGACTGGCTGACTGACCACAATGCATTCACTGCACTTGAGATCATGAGATTTGTTTGTGCATTTACACCTGCAGGCAGGCAAAGCAAAAGACCACAAAGAAGCTCACTCGCTTGCTTGTTGGACTTTTGTTGTGATTCCGGTTTGAATTTTGGATTAATTGTATGTGAAAGTGGAAGAAGGAAGGAAAAAAAGAAGGGCAGCAGGGTGAATGAATCAAACGAACGACGAATTGATTGACGACATGAGAAGCTGTGTAAAGCGGATTAACGACACTTTCATTCATCAGGTTTTTGGGAAATTGTTCTAAATGTAATGTAAAAAAATCTTAATATGTCAGTTCTCTTTTCATTACAATTCTGTAACAGCGCAGCAGAGTGTAGGTCAGGTATCCCTTAATTAAAATATGACAAGAGTGAAAATCTTGTCTGATAGGTTAATGAGGCTAATGAATCTTTTGATTTTAACATGGAATTAAATAGAATTCTGATCACGTTGAGAATTCTGACCGGAAATCACTCATTGTCAATGTAAGAAAAGAAATTATATATTTTCCGGAGCATCTGATGATTGTACTTACCTATTTTGTGCATTTTTTCTACTTGGTCACAATATTAATTTGATAATCGGCAATACTTTAATAAAATGACCGATTTATGGCAGTAGAACACACACGGAGAATTTCATAATTACAATGCAAAGGATCATCTAAGATCGTACGACTGATTCGTAATTGTTTTGTCGGCACATACTAAAACTTCATCAGTTAAGGCATGAAGCTTAGGCATTGGCAAACAGTAGGTTGATCCTGAATACTAATTTTCCAATACAGTACACGTCGACAATTTTTCAATAAGCGGATCTAGATTATTTGTGCATAAATCGGTCACACTTGTCCACCTATTGAGTTCACGTACTATTCATTGCTCGTATTAATAAATTGTTAACGTTAGAATCTCAATTTTCAAAGAAATACGCAATTCGATTTGTTCTGACGTTTGATTCGCTTGTCAACTTCTTTTATAACATTATCGACTTCATATCTACTTCAGGAAATTGTTTCTGACACCGACCTACGCACTACCATTCAATTCTACCATTCAATAGGTATACTATGCGAACTAATTCATTCATTTATTGCAAAACTAATACTACTAATTCACATGTAATATAATATGACTTTATTAAACTCAGACCATTTTTTGTTACACAATTTATTTTCTCAAACGTAATAATAAATTGTCTTAACTAATTCATATAGTAGTTTAGATTCATTAATCCGTTGCAAAATTGCGATTTTGAGCTATGATATCACAATTTTCAATAAAATAACATGAGATATTAGAATAATTTATCTCCTCAGTACTCCCAAACTGATAAATTTAATTAGGCACCAAATCAGAAATTTTTTAGGTAAAATAAACTGACATCCAGACTAGATTGGTCCCCTTGATTTGCCATTTGCCCTACTTTAATTATAATTTCCAGCAGAGAAAAGCGAAAATGGAGACAGGATATATTATAAGATCTTGACATGCAATGCAATCAAATCATGCAACGCAAAAACAAACGAAGACTCATCCACCCATAATGGACGGAGGAACAACGTTAATTTAAAACTGGTTAACAAGAAAAAGAAGAAAGTTTTAAAGGAAAAGAAGATCAAGTCGATTGAGTAAGTACTATTTAACAGGAGACAGTACAGCAACAGCACCAGCCACGCCACAGCAAGTTCTTCCATTCAAGTAATTTTAGTAATGATTAAGAATCGCGTTCATCCAACTCCAGTTTATGCTCGTTCCATAGATCTGTCACATCACATACAAATAAAAAGCACCTATAAGCTATGTATGATTAAAATAAATATATTAGAGAGCAAATCCAATCATGAATTAATAAATCATTCCACCAATTCTTCATACCCATAATTCTCTGCACCACGACTACTAATTAACACCTTTTGTTGTCTGTCTTTGACGAGTACAATCTGCGCACATAAAAATATTTATATAATGATTAAAATTGATGTTGTGTTGTAAACTGCATGTATGTCTATTGACAATATTTACAAACCTGAAATCGATTTTCGAACCATGTGAATCCCATTGAAACCATGACATGGACTACTAAATAGGCACAAAGGGTCAAGTAAAGGAGTCCAAATGCAGCCAGTCCGAGAAAAACGTACCACGTCGCAGGGAAACTTGAGGTTACGTACGATCCGACAAAATAAATATTAATTCCTATAATTACTACTGAAAGGATGATTGAAAGAGTTTTGTCAAACCTGAAAATCAATAAATTAACAAGCAATTATAAATCCAATTTCCAATTCCAAAACGGAACGGATAGGAATAATATTCAAATCTTACAATCCATTCCTGAAATCTCCCATAATATTTTTAGAACTTGTCATCGAGACTAGTGGCAAAAGTGCGAATGGAAGTTGAAGGCTCATGAGTGCGTTGAGAAAATCATTCATTCCAGACAAATCTTCAATTTGTTGAAATTTCGCAACGAGAAAAGTTGGAAGGATTGCAATTGTACGAGTTAACAAAACTCTCTTCCATCTGGCCCATTTCAAGTTCAAAAATCCCTACAAAAAAATTTGCCAGGTTTTGACAAGCTATCCAATTTTACAACTGATAAAATTTCTAACCTCCATTGCAAATTGCCCGGCGTAAGTACCCGTCATAGTGCTTGACTGCCCAGCAGCCAAAATTCCAATGGCCCAAATGTACATTGCCGCTGCACCGAATTGACATCCGAGGAAAATTCCTCCTTTGTAAATGTCAGCATCAAAAGTTTCCGTGTTGTTCTAAAAATATTAATACAAAGATATTATTATGAAGTTCCAAAAAGCTACTTCGTTGGCCTTTGATACTTACTGGAAAAATATCTGAATGTTCATTTTTGCATTCAGCGAGAATGTCAGCATTAGTTTTGTTGTACATGCCTTTGGCAAAAACTGAGACGACAAAAACGTTGATGATGAATGATAAAAAAAGCGCAATGCTAGTTTCTATCAAATAATAAAAATTGGCTTCTTTGACTTGATGTTTCTTAGATCGATCCACACCGCGTGACTATTTAAAAACAAAATATCGCATTAAAATTGAATTTAAGTTCTCAATTGTAACGTATCCGAATTTTATTACCTTTACAAGTGCAGAATGAAGATACAAATTATGTGGCATAATAATAGCACCAACGATACCAACACCTTGGAGTAAAACTTTATGATCACAATTTGTGCACATTGGTATTAACATCCCTTCAACAACTTTGAGCTCATCTGGACCAGCTTTAAAGTACTGTAAATAAATAATTAGCAATTAATTTACGCGTGAACGTTAGAATTTTGAGATCTTACTTCGTATCCGAAAGAAACTGCCATAATAGTAATCAACATTCCAAAGAAGGCTTCTAATTTCCTCAGGCCATACTTGTCCAGGAATAGAAAAGTAAATGTGTCCGCTATTGTTATAAGCACACCTCCCCAAAGTGGAATTCTGAAAACGGTTTTAATAATTTTAATCCTATTCAAATACAATAATTTTATCTTATCACAGAGCTTGCTTACGCTTTATTGGACAGCATATAAAAGGCAATGGCAGTTCCAATGACTTCTTGCATGTCTGATCCAATTATGGCAATCTCAACCATAATCCAGACCTGTACAAATCAAAATTAAATATATTGCCTCAACCATCGTACGAATACGAAATTAAATTCACAAAAAACTGACCAATATTCTTGGCATTGCTGGATACATTCGGTAACACGCTTCAGCCAAATGCATTCCACTTACAACCCCAAGCCGAGCTGCCAGTCTTTGCATGAATAATCCAAATATTGTTGACCACAATAGCACCCATAATAACTGCAATGTCAAAGTCAAATAAAGGTTATAGTTTAGAAAATTAGTATTTGAGCAATTAATGCTTCAGTTACTCACCTGATAATTAGCTACAGCCCCACTTCGTAAATCTGATTCTATATTTCCTGGATCTAAGTAAGCAATACTCATTAAGAACCCAGGACCCGTAAATGCCCATAGTTTTCGGAAACTGAATCGCTAAAAAATTAACACAATTTTTCAATTATGAGAATTCTAGAGTTATTTTTGGTTGTAGATTGGAATAATGGGAACAAATGTTGTAAAAGCACTTACGGAGGAGTCTTGCTCAGGGACCAAGATAATTTCATCTGAGAAGTAAGTCGTTGAATTTGGTATATTTTTATCATCACCATCATCATCATAATTTGCTCCTCCTCCTCCTTGAGTATTTATTGAACTATTTGAGGCTGTGGCTGTGGATGGGGAAGGTCCTTGGCCTTGGCCTTGGCTTTGACCAGCAGCCCCATGGAAATTATTCAGATCATTGCTATTGACTAAAGTAGAAATTCGTTCCTCATCCTCAGACTGACCATGACCTTGAGCATCTTTGAGTCCAACTGGACGCAAAGACATCCCTTCTTGTCCAGATGAATTGTCCAGGATGATTAACACTTTCACAATTCCCCAGAATCAAGCCCGAGGAATTTCTCACTTTGGAATTTTTCTTTTAGAATATTTCAGTCTCCCGGGTTAACCGAATCTTTGTCTCTCTTTGCCCCTATGGATAACCCGTGACGTGACCAATTAGTTAATTTCCTGATAAAATCTTGAATTTTGAATATTTATAAATTTGTGAATTTTATAACGAATTTATTTTCTACTGACACTACACTAGACTACGGAATAATTTGCTTGCATCGCCATCGCTCATGGTGAGTCAGTTTGTGTCATATTGACTTGTTTTGTTTACAGGAAAAATTAACACGAGTCTCTCCAGGACTAAAATTGCATTGCTATTGCTATTAGATTTTATTTATAACCGACCAATATAACATAAAAAGTTCAAGGTGAGCAAGCTCCGTGCGTTTTGTCGTAGTTGAAGTTAATGTCAGAAATATATGACTGCTGGTGGAAAATTACTGCCTTTTTGGATTTTTACATGTACCCTAAATAATTCTGACTAAAAAAATTGTTCTGAATGGAATAATTTCGAAGGAAAAAAATGTAAAGTACTGAATGAGGTGCACAATCCTCCTGATGCCTAAAATGGCCAACTAGAATTTGAATTTGATATTTAGTTTTACTATTCCCCTACTTGTAATCTTCACTTGCAACTTGCACTGCACTGCACTTGTAATCAATACCAACCGGTGACTGAACCCTGTCTCCTCTGCTGTCCGAAAGTAAATCGTAGTTTAATTATCTGAGTAAGTTGCATTTGCAGTAGCAGCAGCCTAATGAATGTTTGTCTGTAACTGTATAACGCAAGTTGCTTTGACTAGACACAATTTTCCAGGGAAATTGAATAGTAACCTTACTGCCCTAGCCCTTGCCCTTGCACTTCGTATGCTCGCTCGCTAGCAAATACAAAGAATACTTTTAGCATTACAAATTACGAAACTCAAATGAAATGATCGAAGTCTCAAATGTAAATGTTCACATTACCTCTAACTCTAACCACTAGTACACACGGTGAATGGACGAAACGAACTAATTTGAGTACAACACAGCCACAACTCTGAGAATGAATCGTTCCAATCCAACCAATATTAAAAGTTCATGTACTACGACTAATGAGGAATTTACGACTGAGACCGTGGATGGATTGACGCAATGTGAAATGAATGCTTAACTTATTTGCTTTTTAGTAATGCACCACCACGATCAGTCATTTCATTCCGGGTGGAGGACAAGACAATCGACAATAGAAATTGACTTCAATCGGGTCAGAATGAAAAGCACAGTAGAGCAATATGCTATGAGTAATAGGTTTTGCAATGCTAATTTATAAGTTCTGTTTTTATTATTATTGCGAATTGCACATGATTTTTGAAAGCCAAACATGTGTGTTTGTTCGGAGGGCAAATCTAGGTCATTTTATTCCCATTCTATGCAGGGATCAGAAATAATGTGAAAAGGAAGGTCAATTTTCCAGGGTTCTTTGTTTGTCGGTAGCAGCGAAATCCCAATTACTCAAAACAACTAGCAACGTAATGTGAAATGCAATTTCTTATTAAAAGAAAAGTTAGTCCCTCTTCGTCCTTAATTAATTACTTTGTTAATTACGGACCAAATGCCGAATATTTGTTATTAATTTTACATATACACGAACTTCTTACTTGTAGTTCGTTAATACATAGTATGTTGCTTTGGGTGTAAGCCGAAACAAATGTGCCATTTATGAATACGTGTGTGAATGTGGGAAATGATAATATTATGTACATCAGCTACCATCGGACATTTACGAAGGTCAACGCATTGCATTCTATCAGAATGGACTCTGAACTTTTAATGTTTAGTCTGTTAAATTATCAGTAGCACAGCATTAAGCTCTGCGATATCCGACCGAACTGCATCTGCGAAGGCAAAATCCACATAGAATTCACATACAATGTTGCATTCATTGCACTCTTATTCTTATCATAGCAAAATCCTATTTATCCGTGAGATTTCTGGAGTAGTAGTAATATTACTGCATTTTCAGCGTAGCGTAAACCACAGCTGGAAACTGCAGAGTGTAGATTTTCACAAAGCCGATAAACTACTCAGTCAGGTAACGTTGTATCTGTATGCATTAATTTGTTACACATTTCATTTTATTCTCAAATATTCTAATCCTCATGAGAGTTCAAAAATCTATCCGTGGGTCAATTCACTTTCAAAAACTTTTACACAGTTGTAGTTAGGAGGAAATAAATATTTACTGTTCACGTTTTTCAATAATAAATTGTTTATGGTGAAACATTATCCGTATAACTTTTTCCACCATCGCCAATAAAATGAAAATTTCCTTGCGGAGAATAGCAAACCACAACTATGGTTCGGTCATTTTTTGTTGAAACCCCAATACCAATTTTCTTTGAAGCTTTCCAAACGAGTTGAGTAAATGTTGATGGTTTTGGGTCAGATGACCTGTATCCATTTTTTTGGTCGTACCAAGCCTGGACAGCATAATGAGTCACTTCAGCAGGGCTAATCCAACGACCACTGAATTCATAAAGATTCTCAGAACATTTTGCACCAGTTTTTAATTTTGACTTGGTTTGGATCAAATGATCTGCCCATTTTTGTGCAATTCGGCTTAACTGCAAAATTTTTTATTAAAATGAGCAAAATTCTTTACATTAATTCAGAATTTCTTCCATATTTTATGCAAGTATTAGGCCTTACCTCCGGATCTATTGATACAGGGGAGGCGGAATGTCGACTTCTAAAGTTATTATGTTCCTTTAACGGCAATTTCTTCGTAATCTGTTAAATTTTGTGATTCAACTATTAAATTTTTGTCACATTTCGGTTTACTCATTCAAGCATAATATTAGCACTGCAAAAATTTATTAAAGCAAACCTTTGTGTTGTATTTTCGGTTTCTGTGTTTTCTTCATTAGAGCAACCTAATTAAACATCATTGTTCACATTGTATCATTTATAAAAGCTTTACATTCTCTAAATTATGAAATTGTATTAGTACAGTTGGACGAATTGTCGTTGGCTTTGGTGTCGTTGGCCTTGGTGTCGCTGGTCTTGGCCTTGCCGCCGTTGGTCTGAGCGTCGGAATTGTGAAAGCGACCACGGGTGTCTTTGTTGTCGGAATTGTGAAATAAAATGGCGTTCGCGTTGTTGTTGCTGTTGTTGTGCTTATTGGAAGAGTAGGAGGAACAGGAACCATCTGCTCACGTCCAGAATTCGAATCTTTATTTGCAGCAGCATAAATTATTTTATCACTCTCCAATTCAATCCAATGGAGAAAATTAAAAACTCTTGTAAAAATGCTGACCCCATGGCATTGATACT
>WJEZ01003035.1:0-11770 GCA_009869925.1 Thalassaphorura encarpata
ACATCGCATTTTCATGCTGAATCCAGAGATACAAACCGTTTTTTTCTACGTTGAGTAGTTTAGGAGGAGATAGGTCCCTTACATACATAGATTATCGCACGAACATTAGCGCTGTTAATTGGTTGTATGGTTGACACAAAGAGACTATGGTAGTGTATGAATATCAGTTGTACTCGACATGAAATGTAAATACAAATATACATTAATGCAGTGAACAATGTTCAAAATCTGCTTATTAGCGTAGGATGATCAATGGCACATATTCGACTATTACACTACAGAAAATCAATAGCATTTGTGTGCCCCTTCACAAGAAAATTCAATTTTTGTTTATGGCAATGGCAGTATAAAAAATACATTATCCATTCGTTCAATGCATGTGATGTGTGGAACTAATGTAGAATGTGCAATTAAAAAATTCTCTGCTGCTGTTTTTTCTTTCAAGTAATGAGGCTGTGTTGATCAATCATTTTGAATCTCTAATCAACGTTGTAATCTGGACTCTCTTTGTTCTTAGTTTTAACT
Source organism: Thalassaphorura encarpata (assembly GCA_009869925.1). Taxonomy (NCBI): domain Eukaryota; kingdom Metazoa; phylum Arthropoda; class Collembola; order Poduromorpha; family Onychiuridae; genus Thalassaphorura; species Thalassaphorura encarpata. Next base: position 526 of record WJEZ01003035.1, read on the forward strand.
AAAACGCAACAGACTTGGCATTGGCCTTACTCTTGGCTTAAATAATATATATATAAATAAGTTTCCTCTTTGCTGTGTAAAGAATCAAATGTGAGAACTGTAACATAATTATATACTAATACATTAGAATTGAAATCGAGTTTATTAAGAGCAGGGCGCCACCTGATAAATTAATTTTACTAGTACACATCAATCATAAGATAAACCAATAATTAATATTCAGTTCCGTGTAAATTCCACTGGCTGAAGTCATGCGAATATTTTCCTAGAAATGTAACGACATGTGATGATGATGATATAATACTTAATTAAATCTTGACTAACTGTTTTGGCACTTTTATCTTTGACGTGATCAATTGTGACTGGGCTGATAAATCATAGGCGGATGTATCAATGCATGGTGCTGAGGTGCCATTCGCGTATATAAACACTTATCCTCTCAACTTACCTATTTGTATATTTAACGCGTGCTATAATTATTTTTTCAGCTTCAATCGCCTGAGTAACATGGAAGTCAGTTTAATTTTAACACGCTCCTGGGCCCTAATCTGTGCATTGACAACAGGTACAACATAACTACTTCAATTTTTAATTAATTAAGAGTATCTAAGGGTTAAGTGGAAATATTTTCAATTTTTCTAGCTTCATTGAACTTTTTTGAAATCAGCCACGCATGCCCATATGCAATTTTTACGGCAATAAATTACCACACCCATCAGCCTCTAAGCTTTCCACTTGGAGCTGTCCAACATATTTATCACCCAAAACCAATGCATCATTTTTACACATTCTCTGCCACTAATTCAACGCTACGACATTAAAATGTTGATTATAGACAAGAACTCGTCCAGCTTTCCCAAATGATTGATTCTACATTCAGAGATATTGGGGAAATTGCTTTAAGTGAAGATAGAATAGTGGGAAATAAAATCCAGACAATTCTACAAACTGAATCCTGGAAAGTTGATCAAATTTTGGCGAATTACCAAGGGCTAACACCAGCTAGCACCAGGCAGTTCGGCTGGGGTTTGACCTTAATTTCGTCAAATCATTTAATCCAAAAAGAAGCAGATTCAAAAAGCAAGCAAACCAGACCATCAGAGGAAAAAATATACTAAATAGTATGGGTGAAATTCTTGTCAATTCCAAAACAAAAATTGATACTGAAAAGAAAATGTTGAGTCCGGGTTCACAAAAACGGATAAATCTGAAATATAAAGACGCTGTGAAAAATTGTTCGGCTGACTCTTGCAAAGCCGCCGCAAAGATTTTGGAAAGTGTAGAGGACTCTGAAAATGAAAGGCACTTTTGTTAATGATATTTTTGCATTTAAGAACAATTATTATACACTATAAAAGGCAAAATAAACTTTTGTAGTCTTGGAAATAACTAACCGGTGTCTTAGTGCTTAAATTAATTACTAAATTACAAAGTAAGTTTATAAAAATAAGTTTTTGGGTTGTTGAGACTAGTGTAAGCTTAACAGTAAATGTAAAAGTGTAATAAAAATTTATTCAAGTCACGGTGTTCGTCGACTTCGTTTTCAATTAGGAAATTTACAAATTGAGATAAGTAAACCAGCGAAGGAATAAAGGCGCAAGGATACCATTTATCCAATTTATCGTCAGCTATAAAATAACTTTTCAAAGAACTTAAGGATTTCGGAGTAGCGATGCAAAATCGAAATAAATCTCATGTACAAAGCAATAAAACTTAAAATTAGTTGTACACATTTATTCTTAAGAATTTGATTCGAAATATCAACATTTAGTAAGAACAAAATGTTTTACATGCTTCAGAGAATTTCTTTATTATTTTGCGATGGAGAGGAATTCATATAAAGGATAGACTAAAGAAAAATAGGCAAAAACATATTCTGTACTATTTAGTTCCCCACAATGAAGGTCTTGCCTCCAGTAGTTTTCATTAGTAGGTAAGTAAAATAGTTTAAGTAAAACGATTAAGGCATTTGCATTAAAAATAAATGAGCCAAGGCTTAAGAAATGATGAATGTTGACTTTGTTTGAAAACATATTTGGATACTTGAGTGGATTTGGCCTTTATAACATTACATAAGCATAATCTTACCCCTATGAAATCTGACTTGCTTGAAAGGTACAAGTCCATCAACAGAATCACAGTATGTGAAAACGCAACAACTTGATCCAATCTTGTAAAGTTTTACATTAACGTTGTACTTCGGCTTAAGTGGGCCTTCTGTAGTTTCTGCCTTCAAAATTTCAGTCATTGAGTTCAGAGTTTCCACAATCATGACTTAAACGTTTGAGGAATTTTCTTTATTTTGTAGGGAAGACTGACGTCAGCTGGTGCACTTTTCGGTTTTAGATTGTTCGTGCAAAGAATATTTGAAAAACTGCTAAAAAATTATGTGGTCACTATTTCGAACTATTTGGTCATGACATGACATTCTTAGTTATTCAAAAATTTTATAATTAATTAGTTAAATAATTAATTTAAAAAATTAAGATTTTTGAACCAATTGTCCCCGAGTAAGGAACGGCTTATGGGGTCGGTTGGCTTACCATGCTGTTTACATTATAAAAATAAAAATAATTAAAAATTTCATAAATTTCCTGAGTTTTCGCATTAGTGTGTTAATTTTGTCGCAGATCTTTTCAGTTGCGTTTTTTGATCTTGTAGATGTCTCTGGTGGAGAGCCATAAGAATTTTTAAAAAATAGCCATAATCAACCGACAGGGCCGCCATGAACCTATTGACCCCAATCGGTTTAGCAGATTTGCACAAACCTGTTGCCTTGGCAACGATAGTTGGGTAGCAGTTTTCTTTTGCAACAGGAAGCTGACATGATGGGCCATCAGCCTAATGCTCATTAAAATTCAAATTGATTCAATATTTTAATACAAGCAAAATTTCAGTTTATTGGAAACGTTTGGGAAATAGACCTCAAAATAGTTTTATTGTTCTAATGGTAGAACGCTTATAAAAATTTGAAGTACTTTGATGGAATACTGATTGGGATTTAATTAGGAATGGTTTAAAAAATTCCAGTTTGCCATAACAACTGGTTCCTGAGTAATTGCAAGTGAACCAATTGCCCTGTGCACCAATTGACCCCAGTCTCCCCTACTTATGATCAAAGGACTTAAACGAAAGTAAATAATTTGTTGGATTTGTCGAAAGTAAGTAATTTGCGAAACTAAATTAGTTTCGAACGTGCAAATGTGTAAATACGGAAATATTCTCCTGCTTACAACAGTTAACCCTGAAAAGATTGACCGATTAAAAAAGCTATTATCTATCTACTTCAGTATATAATTTTATATTATTGAAATTGAAATGCAGAGCATGATGAAAATTTATTATCAAAGTAGCCTTCCTCTGTAGTGATAAAAAAAACAAAGGAGAGTAGTAGTAGCACCAGAAATTATCCTTGTTCTTGGCAAGACGAACAATGATTTGTGTCGATTCCACCTAAAATGATGACCATGCAAAAAATACAAGGACTCAACAAGGCAAGTATACCCCAATCAGGTAATAACACTTGTCTCAATTAAATAATTTGAGTTGATTGAACCTGTAATTCTAAAGTTTTTGTACCGGTTTCGTAATTTTCCAAATAATGAACCGCAAGAATGAATCCTGTGACAGAATATTTAGAAATTTCCACTCGTGATTCAGATCAAAATTCTGGCCATTTAAGACTCAAATCATTTTGCTTGTCCATTGAAAAATCACGAAGATCCATGCACAGATCGATACGATCGACATGAACGAATTTATCATAGTCGTCCTGTCTAACATCAAAAAATTATGTTTTTGCATGTTTCCCGTTATTCTAATCGCCTGATACATCCGTAATGTCAACGTCGTTCGCTAGTCCTTGCCCGTCCGCGAAATCTACCGTGTCTGACGTACTGATTTCATTTTTAGTATTGGTCGAATTATGTTGACAGCCACAATAATGAAAGTTATGACTGTCTACACAAAACGTTAATATCGATGATTTTTTGTCACACAAAAGCTATTACAAGCGATTTGAAAAAATGTTTCTGAATGAATTTGCCGTAATTATGCACCTTACGTTGAGTTTGGCCAAGTAATTGGGAATCAAACTGATTCAATTAAGGGTTTGTCACTGCTAAAACTTCACCTCTAATTAGACGAAGAATGACTTGTCATATCCAGGTTAGTTGATTGAAATTATTTATTATTATTATTAATAAAAATTATTAGTGAAAATGGTTTTCTTTAAATTATGTGAAAGTAGGAGCTCCGAATGCTAAGTTGTTGAAACCAGGTCAAATTCCGGGTTCCAAGTTTAAAGATTAATTGTTTAATGAGACATTACAGAATATTTTTAGCTCTGTTTACTTTGTTCTGTGTGTAGCTGTGTGTGGCTTTATCCTACTCTAGAGGCAATTCGTAGAAATAAGTATTTAAATCTAAAGTCACTTGGCAAGACGCATAACCAGTCGTGATGTTACTGCGATCCAAGCCATAGTCACAAAAGCCAAGCAACGTTACGTTTTAATGTACGAATTCTAAACTCAAATTTATGTTGATAAATAGTTGCCAAGGCCCATTAGGCGGATTTGTGCGGCGGGATAGTGATCGGGATCTTCAAAGAACACAAATATTTTTCACCAAAAACAAAAAGTGATACTCCGTGGGGAAAGTCGCGTGAGGTATTTGAGAAACAGGGAATACTACCCGTGCAGGAATGTGCAGATGTCTAGTCAAATTTGGTAATATCGTTCTACTAATTTAGAATTGAAATATTAGAGCAATAGAGAGATAAAAATGTAAATATGTAAGACAGGCAAAAATTATACTTTCAGCAGGTTTAGTTTTAGTTTGGCTGGACTTCAGTTGGTTTAGTTGAAACAAATTTTGAGTTTTCGGCTGCTTTGATCTGTTTTTGATATTCGGCTATTTTCAAAATATCTTTTTTTAGCTTCGGAGACAGTTTCCACACTTTGCGTTGTATATGAGCTCTACGTATCAAAAAATAAAAAACGTCAAGGATAAGTTAGGTTCTAATCTTCGTGTTGTTTAAACTCACTCTTGACTAGATCCAGTAACGACCAAACGGTTTCTCAGATAACTTTTTGGCAGAATTTTCTGTCCCAAGGTTGAAAAGACTAATCTTTCAAAGCCAATTATTTGTTCAAGTCTAATGATCAGGATTTTATCTTCGCTCTCCTTTTGTAAAGCCTACGGAAAGACAGAAAGGCCAGAGGCAGAATTTTAATGACTAATTATGTAAATTCAAATATGCCTTTTCCTTATCTGGTAAACTTACTTGAATATCGGTGATGGTGAAAGCCAAAAAAAGATTGAAAATGACAATGGAAACAATTACAGTGAAAAATGCATAGAGTAGAACTGCATGTATTGTGAATGGTGTCTCATAGTCCCTATAAAACACATCATCAAAACCAAGCTCTCCAGTCATCATCACCAAAGTCTTAGCCAAATTTTTCGACAATGTTGAAAACTTTGGACTCTAGTTTTGATAAATAATTTGTTATTAATAATGTTAGGCCACTATCGTATTTCATGAGGTTATTTTGGTTCACTTTACCCCAGGTAAGATGAGAGATAATGCAACCGTAAAACCAACGAGTAATGGAAAAAATAAAATTGTTGGTTTAGCCAGTTTTTTGAGGACCTGGAAAACCCACAATTTTAAATTCTGACAAAGTACTGGGTTAGAAGACAATTTTTTTACCCTGTAAAAGATATCAGCATAAACTCCAAGGGATGGAATTCTGAGAAGTTAAGAAAACCAAACAAACGATGCTAAAATCACTGTAGTCTGTGGGTGTACAAAATAAATTCATTAACAACCTTTTGAGAACAGAGAAAACAGACTTACAGATGCCATCCAGTAATGCCAAGTGTAAATCTCTCCTACAAATCCAGGTACCCCCAAAACCAATGTAACTCCAACTGTAAATAATAAATGTACAACATTTTCCAAGGAGAAGATTTGCAAATATTTGGAGTTGATTGGATGATTGAAGATGGTGAAGTCGCGAGATTGCATCACGAGGAAATCAGAACTCAATTTCGCAATGAAAAGAGAAATGTGAGCACATGTTATGAATAGACTGATCCAGAATTGCCGATCAGTCAATTCACACTGAGACTTGGATGTTTCATATGGGCAAACAATCCAAAATATGCAAATGACGTAAGATATGAACAATCCGAGGAGGGCCATCTACAGGAAAAAAATAAAATAATTAAGACTGAACTAAGTGAGTTTTTCAAAATATTGATATCAGAGTCCTTACGTTTATAAAAACTGAAACCCAAAACCAATACTGTAATTTCTTCCATTTTTCAAGAATGAAGAGAACAACGACTGGGTGGGCTAACATCTTTTTCTTCTCTTGAAACTTGACAAACTTAGATTCCAAGATATTCGCCAAATAATCTGTTTCCGGTTTGAATCTGTGATTTTTACTTTCAGCTTCATCATTTAGGTTGAAACCTATTAGTGGACTTTAAAAAAAAGTATATGAAAATAGGGACGTAATTAAGTTTATTCCCAGTTTATTTATTTATACCCTAATTTGGTTTGAAATATTTCTTCTCCATCTTCATAATTCTTTTCTTTAAATAAGATTTCATTTTCAATAATTGGAATCATTGCTTCGGGTACTTTATGATAAATATTCTGCATTAGCTTGTCGTTTAGCCTGGAATAAAACATTTAAATTAGTTAAACTAACTAACTTGCAAGATTTTCCCCTGAACATTTTCCTTACCATTCGTAGTTTGTGGAACATTCGGCATATGCCGCAAGGATTATTCGGCTGAGTTTAACAGAATCTTTCTCAATTGCAATTTCCAGAGCAGTTTGTGGCTCCTTCTCTTCAGGTCCTATATTTTTAATCTCAAGGAATTTCATTTTCTCATCTTTATCAGCTAATTTTGGTGAGTTCAAAATCGTTTGGATGACTTCCGCCTTGGTAGTACTATAACCTGTCACAATTCATACGAATTTTATTTTCAGTTCATAATGAGGAGAGAAAATGTTTTGTTGAAAATCAAAACTCACCAGAAGAAACCAGCTCATGCAAAATGGTTTGATTTTGCTCATCTGTGTTGAGTAAATTTGTTCGTTCATTTGCTATAATTCCTTCAGAGCTTCAAATTCACTCTCAGTTGCTGCAATTTGAAGGATTGTTTTTCCGGAATACAACCACCACTTACACTTTCCATTGATTTCTTCATAATCCAAAACTGCTATTAATTTTCTAATGCAATCGATTCTGATAGGACTTTGACAACCTAAAAATTAAAAAACAATTTCAGAATGCAAGTGTGAATGAATTGGAATTTGCACTCCGAGTCACGGTTAACTTACACCAATAAACCCAATACTCTAAAATTGTCATGTCATTATATTCGACACCAGCATAACATTCAGCTGCACGTAAACCGTTCGGACTAATTTTGTTTAATAATTCATCAACTATTTTTGGTGAATTGCAACGAATTGCTTTCTGCAATATTTTGAACCCACATTTTTCCAAATCCGCTTGATTGTAAGCTTTGAATAAAACATCAAAGACGTCATCCTTCTCCTTTTCTGACTCTGTAATGAGTGAGAAATAGAATAATCAAAATAAGTTATTTTTATTCATGTATATACAAGGGAACGTTACTAGGTACGCTGAGATTTGATTGATATTATTAGTAATGCTTATTTGAGAACGTTCCGATTTGTACTCACCAAAGTCGTTCATCGCAACTAGCGCTTGACTCAATGGGGTGTCTGCATCGCTGTCGGCTATACTGTGATCTGATCCTCTTTCCAAAAGTATTTTTAGCAATGGGAGGGATGGTGAACATTTAGAAACAGTCCATTGCAATGCTGTACACCCGTGATTGTCTTGTTTATCGAGCTTTTGTCCCAAAGATCCTTTGCGCAGACTTTATCGTAATGATCAAACAATTCGGTATAACTGGATGAACCTGTCGCCAAATAAATAATTAGAGTTATAATGCCAATCTCCAAATGCATACAAAGGCATACATTGCTGAGAAACCAAATGCAAAACCGTATATCCATCGCAGTCAACCTCCATGTGGTTTTTCCTATCTTCCTCATTTTCTAAGGCTTTTTGAAATTTTGCTAAAGAGCCTTCTTTCGCAGCAGCATGGATTGGGTATTTCTCCTCATATGTCTTCTCACAGTCCTGTTCAGACTGAGCTTTTGCATTTGACACTTCTTGATCGACAAGGGACAACAAGGGATTAGCTTCTTCATTAATAATTTCTTCCGAAGCTTTTCCATCAGACTCCGTATTCCTCTCCGACTCCACTTCAATTATGGAATTTTCTCTCAACATTGTTTGAATCAAATCAATGGATGGGTAATGTAGAATTTAAAATCAATCATCTGATCAATCCAATTCCTCGTCTACCCGATACTAATGATTCATTTAAAAAAAAAACTAGTTTGAAAGTAATGAAAATCCAATGTGAGTACAGAAGAACAGAAGACAAGGAATCATTTGCAACATTTTCAGTTTGAGCTTAGAAAAGTGTCACCCCAACAAATTTGATATCAATAAAAATATATCCTGGATCTGCCATCTATTGCCTTCACTTTCCACTATAGAAATAAATCAAACTTTTTTCCTTTTTTGCTTTTCCTTTATAATTATTTACAAATAATCCTTCAGCTCTTTTCCGGCCAGAATAAATCTGAACGCATGAGTAAGATATTGGATGGATGCAAAACAACTAAACAAACAAAGGTAGAAAAAGTTGGGGACTCATATTTAATTTGTACAAAATTCATTAATTCATATAATACAAAGATTAAGAAGAAAAAAGAAAAAGTGACTGAGTTCTTGAACATTGAACTCAATCCATTTCATTTCTTTCCTTTGCCTTTCCTTTTTCTATGTTCTTTCACGTGTATGATTTTGCCTTGAGATTAAATGCAAACGGCAAGATTCTCTATTGCTTCTTCATTAGTCGTAATTATCTTAATCCTTCTTAATTGTAAAATCAAATGTTTTATTTGTTTTTAGATTGAACCTCGTATCAAGGAATTAAATGATGGTGGAGGTCTAGAAGGAAAAAAAGAAGGATAGAAAAACTTTGCATTTCTTTTACCCTACTAGTCCATAATGATAGGTCAGGATTTGACCGGAATGGGTAAAAAGGTCAAATTCAGATGAATGAATAAGATGAAAAAGTTAAATTTTTTCAGTGAATTTCAATTTAACTCAAAACATTGAAAAATATCATTAATTAGCTTGCTGATTCAAACACGGTTGGGTGTATACTTTCATGGATTTTTTATTGGATCTCAGCGGGGATTTATCGCCGTTAATTTTTTATTTCGTACTTTTAATTACTTTTTCCATAGTACTCAACGCCCTTGCGTGACATTTCAAGTTAAAGGAGAGACGAACCAAATCCATTATCTCTCTTCATAAATGCTCAGTAATAACTTATATTCTTATCTGTCCTGGATTAAAATATTTTCTAACACAAAAAGCGTAGCGGGCTGAGTAGCTAAATGGGGTTTGATTTTTGCTCAAAACTATTTTTGTTACCCGTGGCTATGGCTATATAGCTCGAAATAGCATTTCGAATTGGGTTTGAGTTTTGCTCAAAACTATTTTTACTTACTTCAAATTTGAGATTTGTACTATAAAATTCGAAGTATTGAGATATCTATATCGTACGTGGGGTTATAGTTAATTCGCATTTCAGATGTAGAATTTTGCATACAATTCCAAGCATTGTGCTCTAGATTCCAAGGTTTAATTCTTCCATAATCCACTTTCAAAATTCTAAACAGTTTACAAACATTTTTAATGATGACTTCAAACGAGAGAGTTAATACGACATACATCTGCTAAAATGCTATCGCTACATATTATTTCGGAATTGAGATTCTTCGATAGAGTAAAAGAGTTAACCATAGACGACAGTTTGACTGGATTAGGTTATGGTAGTTCCGTGTAATATAACGATTTTTAATTTTAACAACGTCTAAGCCAGGGCATTATGTAAAAGTTAGTAACTAAAGTTACCGATGCAACGCAAAACTCATTACAATTACTGCACAACTGCATTTTGGTTTTTTCGGCACTTATAACATAAGGCACTGCTGAGCCAGAACAATTCCCGACGTGCCGAAATAAGCTTAAATTCAAAACGACTGAGAATTAAAGTGGAATGGAGGAAGCAGGAAATTTTATTTAACAGGATGTATATTTGGTCTCACGTGCTCCCCCTATCTGTATTTTCCCGTCACGGGACTACAAACATCTTAGTTAAAAGAAATATATATCATACAAAACAATTTTACTCACACTTTTAAAAAAGCGATTTTTTCATGGAAAACGGACACAATTGGTTTAACTTTTGTTCAAAATTTTTTTGGCGAGGCATTTTTTTTATCTTTAATTAATAGTTTTGGGTAATCTGGCAGTTTTAACGGTTTTGAAACTAGTAAGCCGATACGGAGTTTTGAGTTTACTTGCGTAGCCTTAGTTACAAGTCGCTGCTTGTAGCGCAATTAATATTTGGCGTTCAGTGCCTGTAGCTCACCTCGGAAAAATCAATATTTGGATCAATATCTATCCACTCCATCCACTCTTCAACGCCTAATACTCTAACGCGTAATTTTCAACAATATTCAAATTAGGAATTTTATTCCAATAAGTATTTACAAACGCCAGTTTTATGTATTTGTGTGAAAAAACAGTTTTTGATTAAAATCAAATCAAAGCTCTCGTGCTCACTCTCTTGTGAGCTTAATATGATCATTAGGTTGCGTGTAATCTCATTATACACGAAGCCACAATAGAGATTAGCACGCGAAGTCCTTACATAATCCGATTTTTCATTCATTATGGCGATGGGTGCAACGGTTATTAGAGACCTTTAGCTACAGGCAAATCTTAAAATGTCCTGTACAAAATGTCCGCTGAAAACCCTGCTCCGTCTATTTCAAATTATCCCGTAAAAAGTTGGTTTAGCTACAAACCATTTCGAAATATCCTCAAACCTACGAATAATTGGCGCATATTTTAAACAGCTTGTTTATGAACGCTTGCTATTTGAAATGGATCGAGCACTACTGAACGCCGTTCTAGAAGGGAAAATTGAAGTCGACCAGAACGTTTTATTGTTTCTTTATCTTAATCAAATGAAAGTTCGAAGAGAGTCCATCACACCCAGTTCCAAAGGCCGATTTAATCTGCTCGCACAGACTGATCAA
>WJEZ01003036.1:0-11765 GCA_009869925.1 Thalassaphorura encarpata
AATTTGGCAGTCTCAAATATTCAGCCATTTTCTGTCGTCTTGCAATTCACTCCAGGATTTGATGGGAATTCTTCGATTACAAAATGGTCCGTCCAAGCCAAGACTAACAGAAATATGACTTGGCACACATTTTTTGAATATTGTGAAGAACCCGAGAGCTCTGGGTTTCCGACGAGTACTGCAGCTAGTAATAACAATGGTGATAATTTACAAATCGCACCAAAAGTTCCCAGTATGGAATCCATTGTGGTCATGAATTTAACTCCATTCGTCCAATATCGCTTACGTCTGATTGCCCATAATGTCGTTGGACCTTCAACCCCTTCAGAGCCAACACATTTGTTCCAATCTCTTCAAGCTCCTCCTGCTCATCCTCCTAGAAATGTGACTGTGAGGGCCATGTCAGCCACACAGCTTAAAGTTCGATGGATTGTAAGTACAAGGTTTTGAGGGATCACCATCCATTCCACTAACTTTAATTTCTCTAAATTATTTATTTCAGCCTCTTCAACATACTGAATGGTATGGAAATCCTAAAGGCTACAATATTTCATACCGACCTACCGGCTCTCAACTACCTTTCCAATCTGAAACAATTTCAAATCCAACTGGAAATGCATTTGTTTTGGCTAATTTGGAAGAATTCACAGCTTATGAGATAAACCATGTCAGCTGTCAATGATGTAGGAGCTTCTGAGGATTCTAAACCAAAGAGTGAACGTACACGTGAAGCTGGTAAATCTCTCGTCATATTTTTTTAAAAGTTGTGGAATTTTTTCTAAATTATTTTATAAACTTGATAGTTCCTGGAACTGGACCACAAATCATTGATGCAAATGCGACATCTTCAACTACAATTGTAGTTCGATGGAAACCAGTGCCTGAGCCTGAGTGCAATGGAATCATTGAAGGATTCAAAGTTTACTATGGAGCTAAAAATGTGCCTTTTCAGTACAAGGATATTCCATCAAATACAACTTTTGCGACAACATTAACTCAGTTGAAAAAGTTTACACAGTATCACATACAAGTTTTGGCTTATACACGTGTTGGGGATGGGGCATTGTGCGATCCTCCAGCTCTGGTTCAAACTTGGGATGATGGTACAAGAAAATAATTTCAATTACTTACGATTTAATTAGATTTTTGGAGATGAATTCTTATTTTTAACTTTGATTTAGTTCCTGGTGTTCCGAGCCGTGTGAGTTTCCCAGAAGTGACGACGACGACAGCCAGGATGATTTGGGATTCACCAGCAGATCCAAATGGAGTTATTTTGGCCTATAAAATCAGCTACGGTTTGGACGGATTCACCAGCGCTAGCTATTCCACAGAATTTTCACCTGAGACTAGGACATTTCGGTAAATTAGCAGAAGCACAAGATTTTAAACTGCAGTTTCAAGGATATTTTTATGAATTAATTGTTTTTGCTAAAGGGCAATTGACTTGGACCGTGAGAAGTATTATTGGTTCTCAATCACAGCCAAAACTCGTCTTGGATGGGGAGAAGAAGAAAAATTGATTGTGTTTACAACAAATAATCGAGAATTACCACAAGCTCCAAGTGCCCCAAGGATTTCACCGTCGCAAGTTCAATCTCATCAAATCACTTTTCTATGGACACCAGGAAGGGATGGTTATGCACCGATAAGGTAAATTGAAAGTCTCAATTTAATAGAAACGAGTACTAAAGGTATATCTTTTACTTTTTTCAGATATTACACAGTTGAATATGCAGAGTCAGATTTACACTGGCAACGGGTGCATGAACGAGTGACTCCATCAGGGACATCCTACACGGCTAAGAATTTGAAACCATTCACAGCATACAAATTCAGGATTCAAGCCACGAATGATGTTGGACCCAGTGGATTTTCTCCGGAGTCAAATGTAACATGGACCTTGCCAGCTGGTATGTTGAAAAATTCTGTCTTACTGATATAGTTTTGACATTTCTAACATTTCCGTCTTTTTAGTTCCGACTGGACCAGTTGCAGACATTCAAGTCGTGCCAATTACCCCAACGAGCGTTCGTGTGAGTTGGAAACCCCTTATCATAAGCAAGTGGAACGGAGATGCTCAAACTGGAGGCTATCGTGTTGAATATCGACAAGTCCTGGACTACCCTGTGGCTTCACCACAATCCACTCCAAAGGAAGAAATTAAAGGGACACAGTCCTCCAGTCTTGTTCTTACGGATTTGGCTCGTGACAAAAATTATGAAATCACTGTTGCTCCCTTTAATTCCCGTGGAGAAGGGACGTATTCAAGACCAGTGACTGTATATGTCGGAGAAGCCGTTCCCACTGGGGAACCTAGGGATGTTTCAGTCGTTGCAGTTTCATCCACGGAGGTTCAACTTGAGTGGAAAGCTCCATTGTTAAGTCAACAGAATGGAGATTTACTGGGTTATAAGGTATTATGATGTTATTAATGAATGAAAATTAAATTCTTGGGAGCCTATTGTTGAAATGTTTGATATAGATCGGTTTGATATATTTCATAATTAGTTTGATCAGGCCACCTAATATTTTTATCCTGCATTGTTTTTAGATTTTTTATCAACTGGATGGATCTGAAGCATTAGAAGAGGAATTGGAAGTAGTTCCGGCCTGGTGTACGCAACATTCTTTGTTTTTCTTGGAAATGTATTCCTGGTATTCTGTCCGAATGGCTGCATTCAACCCAGCTGGCGACGGTCCCTTTACGGCTCCATTTAAAATCCAAACTTTCCAAGGCCCTCCTGGCAATGTGTCCAATATTTCATTCCATGAAATCACAATGACAAGTTTAAAATTGGTCTGGGAGAAACCAGCAAAACCAAATGGAGAAATTGCTCATTATCTTGTCACTTATGAAACTGCGATTGGTGGGAATCAGAGTGGGGAAGATCAAGTCATTTCAAAACAAGTGCGACAAAAAGTTTCATGCTGCTCACTCCTTGTGGAAAATTTGGAAGAAGAGACAAATTATAGTTTTTCAGTCAGAGCCAAAAACGTGATTTTGAATGAGTTGGGTCCTTTGGTTTGGAGAAATGTGAGTACAGGGCCACAAATTGGATCTCCCAAAAGTCCAAAGGATCTCAGCCTTTTGAAAATGTATGCCTCTGTTCAATTCAAATGGACAAATGATGAAAAGTCAAAAATATCTGGATATTACATCGAGGCTAAAAGAAAAGGTGAGTTGGGAATATTTCCTGTTATTTTAAGATAACCACCCAATTTTATAGAACTAAATTGAGTATACAGCTGAGTTTATGAATTGCACATGTAAAGAAAATGTTAATTTTTTGCAGTGACTCTGGAATGGCAAATGCGTAAGTTAACTTGAGAATTAAAAATTCGCAATTGCTGCTTGTGCATTTGCATTGTTTCGTCGAATGCTCTGCCATGCAACGGGTTGGCTTTATTTGCTAAACCCACAGTTTGCTATTTAAATTACGCACGGGGCTGCCTAGCATTGCTTATGTGTAGCATGGGCTTTATCAATCGTTTTGTTTTGAATTTGGAATTGAAGGCTTCTGATTTTAATATATATGTCAATTGAAATGCTTGTGCATTTTTCCCGTACATGACGATATGCTGGTCGATTGAATTTTTAGGAATATTTTCAATTTTAGTTTTTTTATAGTAGATGAAGCGGGATGATTTGCGTTGGTTTGTAAGAATACTATAATAGTTTTGTCACGTTCTAGTCACTGTTTGAGTTTTCAAATGCACGAAAATTATTAGTTTGTTACGTACGTTCGTAGTTTCTAGTCGCCTTTGCCTGGGTTTAAAAATTTGACTTTGATGAATACAAAATCTAAGACTAAAATATTTTGTTTTAATTCTAGATGAGAGCAGATGGCAAACAGTGCATAAAACAGATAGTGGACCAGCGACAGAATTTACATTGTCCTACCAAAATCTATTGCCTTCCACTGCATATACTTTTAGAATAATTGCCTACAATGTACATGGAATAAGTTATCCCACTACTTCTGATGAACCCGTAAGTGCAGAAGAAGAACCATACCTGTTGTGATGAAATTGACACTATTTTATAATTTGTTTAATTTTGTATCCAGGTCTTCACACCATCAAAAATGTACCTTGAATATGGTTATTTACAACAAAGCCCATTTTATCGCCAGACTTGGTTTTTGGTCGTGATTGCATCCGTTTCTGTAATTCTCATCATTGCCCTCGTCGCCTATCTCTGTGTCAAGACTAAGTCATACAAATATAAACGTAAGCAAACCTAATCTGCGAAAAATTACTAACTGCTGGGCATCCCTTGTAAATATTTTATCTAATAGACGATTCAGAGAGAAGCCTTGCCGAAACGACTAGTATAGAAGAAGGGGTCTTGTATGGTTCCTCTGTTGAATTACGCCAGTCACAAAAGAAGATCTCAACTCTAAAGAGAAAAGCGGCTGCAGCAGCCGCCAAACCACCCCCACGCCCTACCCCAGGCTCAGTGACTTATACAGACGATGAGTCTGACAAAGCCTATGATCATAATCCCGATGAGAGTAGTTTGACTGAAAAACCTTCAGAGATTAGTTCGACTGACTCACAAGTAAGCAAGTCACAAGATTCCTCTCCAAATTCTGTTCAAAGTTCTAAGAGTGCTGCTGCTAATTGTGATTCTTCCTATCGTAAAAATCTAAATCGGGTTGCCCCTGCTCCTTCTCCTGATTCGATTTCAAAATTGCTTCCGTGATTACTGCTGCTTCCTTCGTTTGTTGTGAGATTTGTAATCTTGAAATTCTCCTGTTTGTACCTGAAATTCGTATTTTTATACAAAAATGCTAAATCATTTTTTACATTTCTCTTTGCACTGTGTAATTACTAATGTCTCTCGTCTTGTCGGTTCTTTCTGGTATTTATGCATTCGGTCTTGGGAAATTTGCCTCATTGACAAGGTAAATCAGTGATCAGTACATTTTTACGTAATTCGTAATTTATTTTCTCGCTTTGAAGGTGGCATTTTGCTTTGGAGGCCTTGCAAAGTTTCATCTAGTCTATTTACCTTTTTATAACCTTTTTACAATTTTTGCAAATTAATTAAATTAACCTTTAACCTAATGGCGTTGTTCTTAAATATAAGGATTGAATTTTTGAATATTTTCAGGGAAGTGAGACAGAAGTTGAGGATGAGCCTGATGGTTCGGTTGGCCCTCATTCCTTTGTCAATCACTATGCGTGAGTATTATTTAACTTATGGATTACGTGAGTCATACATACATAACCATACATAATTTTAATTCATTTTATTCCAGAAATGTGAATGACACACTCAAACAGTCATGGCAAAAACAAAAGCCAGTGAGAACTGGGCCAATTAATTATTCCAGCTATACAGACTCTGAGCCGGAGGCTTCAGCCAGTTTACAGGGTGGACAGGGTAGGATCGTGCTAAATAATATGGCTAGGTCACGAGCCCCACTCCCAGGGTTTACTTCCTTCATCTAGTTTCTCAAATTAACAATTTAAATTTTTAACTGTTATACTGTGCCTAGTACTAACGGTAAAGTCTAATGAGCTGTGTTAGGCTAAGGCTAAACCGAAAGTGCCCTCATTTTTGTACTTATATATAACAACTGTGTCATTTTTCATTACTACTACTTTAAGCCATGAGACTTGAATGTCCTCAACAAGACTGTGATACTAAAATTAAGTTTAGTTAGTTTTTTGAATGCATGGCTTCTATGAATTATGGATATGGTTGACCCAGTGGTTTTTTTGTTTTTAGTATTATTATTTCATTTTGAGATTATGTATTTAATTACGTACTACAGCAGCAATTTTGATTGTCTTTCATTCTAATTCGTAAGATTTACTATGTTATAGTTTTGCTTATTGCAATAATGCGAAACTAGCAATATGACGTTCATACGATGCACTGCCATTGCCAATCAGATAATTTCCATCCAATAATGTGGAATACACGCCTCAAAAAGGGTTAATTTAATTTGTTGACGAGTATCAGCTCATTTATTAACTTTTTTTGTGTATTGTACATTAATTATAGGTAATTTATTATGGTTACATTAATATCATTACGTACTTGTTGTTCCTAATTTAATTTGAACATTCAATTGCCTTTGTTTTTATAAGTTAAAAATACAAAATGAATTACAAAATTCATTGAGAATGATGAAGAAGAATAAAAAAGTTAAAATTAAAAAATAAGTTTTCTTAATTGTCCCTTTTGTGTTCATCCAGAGCAATGCACATCATGACCAAGAGAGAAATGTCGACCCCAGGAGAAACTTCCAGAATATAATCTTGCTTTTCCATGAAAATATTTCTTGCATTCGTAGGCACATATACTTTTCCAATTGGAACTCCTCCTGTTTTAGGTTCCCCCAAATAAATCGTACAATTTTTATTGAGCCAATCTCCTTTGAGAACAATTCGCCTTGGTTTCCCAGTTATAACGTCAACAAAATCCGCATAAATCTTGGCCTTGAGAAAATTCCATTCTGTGTGAAATTTGCAAATCTTTCTATCTGAATGGGAACCCTCGTAGAGGCTAAAACGATCCGTGAATCCAATCAGAGCTTCCTTCAAATTTGCAACGGGCTGACCAGTAAAGTCCAAAAGAGTTTTCTTCTCCCGTAAACTAAAGACTTTTCCTTGGCATTGAAAATACACCGTTCCTGTGTAAGGGTCACTGATTTTGAAATCATCACCAGAGAGTGAAAAATATTTTTCACGAATTCTGAGATGCACTGCGTTAGGGAGACAAAATCGGGGTTGTACTGCACAAATTGGTTCGTTTAATGCAACGAGTGGTTGATCCATTTGGGAACTGGATTGGCCCATTTTGATTAATCAAATTCAATGTAAAGGAATTTTTTTAAATGTAGAAATTAGTATTTTTCTGGTATTTGGATTTCGCTGTGTAATGCTGCACTTGCCACACTTTAGTTTTGATTCAAAGTCTCACAATGGACTGTATTCTCCTGAGAATTTTACATAAGCTTTTGTACTTGGGTAAACCGCATATAAAGGAAAATCCTGATGCGTATTAACACCTACACTTTACATTGCATGCTGTGCACTTCAGAGGATACGGATGACGCGAATAAAGTAACATAAAAATAACATCAGATAAGTAGAAATAGACATCAGCTTCTTGTTCATTATTCATGCTTAGCCTTATACGTCATAGTCACAAGTTGTTAAAATACGTGTAAATTGTATATGTACATACTCACGGCTATGACGTACAACGAAGGCCAATAATGTTCAACAATGATGATGAGATGAGTCACCCAATAATGTATTGTCTTTGCCTTCGGCAGTCGGCACTAGTTCTTTTAGTTCACTTTTACGTAAACCGTGTAAAGGTGTAAAGTGCAACTCATTCATTGCTATGCCTTGGCACGCAAGTTAAATTACACCATATCGCTGAAACCCTAATCAATTACTGTGTATGAACTTCCGAAACATTTACGAGTGCGTCTGATAAAACTAATTAGTTCAAATGCGATTTCGTCATGATTTCTATTTCTGTCGTTTGCACTGACATTGAGAATCATTAGTGCAAAAGTTATATTTAGGACAAGTTGATAGTCAGCACGAAATTAATTACTTTTACATATTATAAATTCATAGTTCACAGATCGGATTACCTTAGCCACGCGTTGTGCTTTGACTCCTGAGTCCTGACGCATGTTTAATTTCCTCTCTGACAAAACAGAGACGGTCCTGACTGACCTCATTGATTGGAATTTCTCTATTATCAAAATAGCAATTGTCATTAAACCTCAAGCCCCATTTTCGCTTCTAATCCGAGACTAAGATGAGATTATAAACCTTTTACATGGGTATTCCCTTCTCCACGATTTGGGGTAGTCTGTCCTGTAACCCTTCCGAGGGGTTTTACCCTCTGATACTATAAATTGAAATCCATACTTTAGCCTCTACGTTTATTGAGATGGGAGGATGGGACCAATATTTATCTAATATAATTTTATCCATCTGGGACTGGTGATGTTTTTTAAATGACCTAAAGAACGTCTACATAGAAAAATATTCCAATTCGTATGATAAATGACGTAGAAGAATACATTTTAAGCTACCATAATTTAACTATCAGTTGAGTGAAACTCAAGTGAATTACTAAAAATGAAGCAAACAACGACTGTAGTAACCGGGTGGTAGATAATTTATTACAATATTCCATCTCTCCATTCCGTTAGATTCTTCATAAAATCAGTCACAACTCACAGACCTTGACCGCATCACCTTCATAATGTCTTCAAAAAATATTTGACAATGGTGAAATTTAACTTTCTGCTTATTTCATATGGAACTAATTTAATTTTGACTTAGATGTTTCTTTAATAATCTTTGCCTCCTGGTCTCCCATCCTGGAAATTCTTCCATTCTCTCTTGACATCTTCTTTCATCCTATTCGTCGTATCAATAACTTTTTTAACTGGTTTTTCATTACTTACTTTTTTTAATTCTGCTGCAATTTTATTTTTCAAATCGATTGTCTTCGGATCTTCTAACGCAGCTTTGGATCGATGGAAAAGGTAGACGGATAATTGAGCTGCTCTTCGAATTGGATAAGAATTTGCTAATTTTTCGATCAATTGTGTATTGTTGAGTAGATAATTGAAGATGAATCGAAAGACCATGCTGATAGATCCGACGAACTATAATTTATTCCTCCTTGTAGTAAAGTATGAATCTAAATATTATAAATTGACACTAAATTTAGTCATGCTACAAGTTACATTTTGATGAAATTCTCCTAATTTAACTAATTTAACCGTACCTTCAGATTTTCTCTAGCAGGAAAAAGGTCTACGTTTGCCTTACAAAATAGTCCTTAGGAAAAAAGGTCATCAACGCTCACCAATGCTTTTCTAAAGATACATACGATCTACAAGACAAATAGCTGAATTTATATCCCCGCAATAAAATTGATTTAGTTAAAATTACCTCTAGAGCTGATCGTCCTCGCCGATGCGTCCCAAGGTATACGTAAGACTAGATGGCTAAAAATGAAAAGCTAATTCCAAAAATCCTTGGAATTTCGTCAAATTTTGGGAATTGAACTTGGAAGTGACGAAATTAAGAAAGCAAGACGGAAATTCTGATTCAAGTTTTTATGAGTTTTCCGCCCTGCCATCCCATGCAGTGGCATTTGCATATTGCAAATTACACGTTGACTACTGCCATGGGTTAAATAGAGACGTACACGTAATATGACTAAAACGTAGATTTAACCCTTGCAATTTCTATTTTCGCCTAATTTTGGATTTATTTTCATGTTTATATTTATCATTTATGCAATGAATTTAGCAAAATTGGGGCAGAATTTTAGAATGATTTTCCCATTGGGACATTGAAAGAGTTTGAAGCATGAAAGCAACCCTAGAAAGATGTACCATTCAGACTCCAAAACTTTTCTGAACTTTTTATTTCATGCCAATCGATCAAGATTCAAGACTAGGACTTAAAAAAGTTCCCTTCCTATAAAAACGGAGAAGATAACCTTGAAAAAGGAGGAAAAATGGAAAACTGAATGAAAAACTAAATCCAATCCGGTTTATCAATTTTTAACAATTTTAACAAATTAATTGTTAGTCTATAGTTTTGTAGAATCTGGCGTATTGTATAACATTTTAGCATTTACATTAGCTGTTCCTGTTTTTTAGTCCGTTATGTAATAAAGGTAATTTTATTTTCTTTGATTATGTAATCGCCAAGTATCTCACTTCCACTTCCATTCCACTTCAGCTGCATTTGAAGTAAGGCAGAGGCTGACAGACAAACTGGTTTCACTCCATCATCCCTAAATTTTTACACTTAATTGATTGGTCTGGCAGACTAGTGAATTTTAATTGCCTAGAAAAAACACCATTATGCCCATGACATTGTGAATTGTATAATATTTTGGAAGGTTTGGACAAGGCCATGCCACGAGATGAGATGAGTTTCCTCCTGTCCTAATAACGCTAAAACCAATCTACAAAAAATTCAGGGACACGGACAAACACACGGCAAAGTTTAATATGTGCTGGCTGAATGAATGACTAAATTATAATATTTTAACCAAGTATTTTGTAGATCCTTTTCACTTTGAAATCTAGTGTTGAAGAGTACGGATCAAAATTTCCTGTAGCTCAACTTTCCATAAAAATGGCTCCTTCTTTGTCTCATTCATTCGCTGGAAAACGCGTTTTGGTCACTGGGGGAGGACGAGGTTCGTAAAAACTAATTTGAACGTGTCTTCCTCGAAATGAACCTTAAATTTTCATACACACAGGAATTGGGGAAGCAATTGTCCGAAAATTTTACAATGACGGTGCAATTGTTTTTGTCATTGATCACGACCAAGGTCTTTTGGCTAATTTGAAGAAGGAATTGCCAAACATTCACCCAATTTGTGTCAATTTGCTCAACTGGGAACAAACGCAACAGGCAATTTTGGCCATAACTCCTCTAGATCATCTTGTCAACAATGCTGGAGTTTTCGCTGGGGATTGTATCTTGAAAATGACTGAGGAGGCACTCGACAGGTAAATTCGGAATAGTTTGAAACCACAGTGTTAAACGTGTGATGCTTCTCATTACAGAGTTCTCGGAGTTAATTTCAAGGCAGTCCTTTGCGTGACTCAAGCCTTCGTCAATGGAAATATCAAAGCTGGGAAGGAAAAGGGAACAACTGTTGTTAGTGTCAGCTCATTGGTAATGGCCAAGAATTTGATGACTTATCGCATTGAATTTTCAAAGTTACGCCAATAAAATTTTTTTAATTCAGGCTGACCGCATCGGATTTTGGGGAGCAGCAGCCTATTGTTCTTCCAAGGCCGCTTTGACTAGCTTGACAAAAACCATGGCTTTGGAATTTGGTGACATGAACATCCGTGTCAATGCAGTTTGTCCAACTTTCATTCAAACTGAAATGCTTAAAACCATCGAACCACATATCATGGAAAAAGCAGCCACGATTGCAAGCCACGTTTTGCTCAAGGAGAAAGCCTTGGAACCATCTGATGTTGCTGACTCTGTGCTTTTCCTTTCAAGCCCATTGAGCCAAATGATTACCGGAAGCTCAATCCTTGTAGATTCTGGAACTCGAGCCTTTTAAATTGTTCATTGTTTTGGTCTTTTTATCAGCAAATACATTCTTCACTTGAATTTTGCCTTTACTGGAAATTGGCAACAAACTAAACTTATTCCAAAATTTCTCTGATTTACTTTGTACTTACTTATTTACTTACTATTTGTACGCTATGGTTTTTCCTGTCTGACTATTATTCCTATTCATTTGGACCAATAAAATCTGTCTGAAATTAAATGTTACTTTCTGCCATTCTTTAATGTTAATGTTGGTTGAGCAAATGGTGTAGTCAATTTTGTCAAAATTTTAAAGCTGATATTTTTTTCGGAAAACACTTCGATGTTGGAAACAAATGGTGAAACGCTCAAATTAAACACAATAAAATTGGAGAACGCTTCGAACTAAACACAACAAATTTGAAAAACGCTAGGGATTAAAAACAAAATTGGAGAATCGGAGCGAAGTTTGAACTGTGCGGACGTGTTGTTTTTGCTTTCTGATTTAATCTCGCAAAAACTGTGTAATTAAGTAGTAAAAAGTCCTTTAAAAGATCGAACTAACCAATTTCCCTGAAATTAGTACTAAGTGGATCTGCTGCGAGAAGTTTCAACACACGTATTCAAATTTTACGCAATTAAATCAGTTTTTGTAAAAACGGAAAAAAGCACCATGCCGGGACGAGGTGGTG
>WJEZ01003038.1:0-11752 GCA_009869925.1 Thalassaphorura encarpata
TTATTCTCAAAACTAATTTTAAACTCACACCCTATGTCCAAGACATGGACGTGATTCAATACACAGACACTGTATGGGAAGCCTTGTCTTGGGATGCTTCGTCCAGGTGAAGTTGCTTCAGTAGCTGGGTTTAATGTCAACTTGGCAGCACCAGGAGGAAAAACCGCCGAACCAGCCAATCTCAAAGTATACGAGTTTATCCTTCAGGAAACTTTGCAATGCCTTCGTGCTTATGACGCTTCTCCATTCACTGTGACCTGTGGATATTTGTCCGAGGCAAGTGCTGCTGTCCATGGTCACTGCCTTCCTTGTTTTCTAGAAGGAGCTGGGCTAATTACTGCAACGGATGGGACGAATACAGGAGTAGGGACTTATAATTTCATGGGAGTATATACTTCCAACACAGCAACAAAGGTCAAGGCAGATTAGATTACCCAATTAGTGTCGTGACAGAAGGAACAAAATGTTCTAAGCAGTGATATGGCATTTTTCACCCGATACGGGGAATATTACCAATGGGCAATGAGTCATCATTTCTGTGGGGAAGGACTCCTTGAATGTAAAAGTTTGAATTGTCGTCCTCTAGAGGAAATGTGTGATGGGATTGCATAGTGTGCAGATGGAGCGGATGAATCTATCGTAGCTTGTGAAAATCAATGGAATTGCGAAAGGACCAATTTCGATGCAAATATGGGGCTTGTATCGATTCCTTGAAAATTTGTAATAGGATTAAGGATTGTGCTGATAATTCGGATCAAGAGGATTTGGCGTTGTGTCGTGAAGCAGATGCCAAGAGAAATATTACTTGCCCTCCGGTTCCCAGAAAAAAGGTAAGGTTATCAACTCATGACTTCAAGAATATACATTGTCGTCTAAATTTCAGGGCGTGGAAACAAAATGTTACCTTTCAAAATATTTGGGTGGTTCAGAAATTGATTGCCATGCTGAGGCTGTGCCTGTAGGNTACATTGTCGTCTAAATTTCAGGGCGTGGAAACAAAATGTTACCTTTCAAAATATTTGGGTGGTTCAGAAATTGATTGCCATGCTGAGGCTGTGCCTGTAGGTACAGAAGCTGTTCAATATTGTGGGCGATATTACGCGTCCGTAAACTAAAAACTATGTAGGGTCAAATACATGTCAACGCAGTGGAAATTGGCAAGAGAGCAAGTTTGCTGCTTGTAAACCATGTAAGGACAGTTAAAGGACTTTAATTTTGGTAACCATGATTCTTAATTTTTTTTGCTTTTCTAAGCTTGTGGAATTTCCGAAGCTCCGAAAACACGATTTGTGATTGGTGGAGAAAATGTAACGAATCGTGGAAAATGGCTGTGGCGTACGGCTATCTATAGAAACAGAATGTTCAAAGGATCCGAGACTTTTATCTGTGGTGGTTCCCTGATTTCTTCATGAGTCATGCTGACAGGTTGGCCAGTTTAATTTATCTGAAATTATAAAATTAAGTAATATAAACTTTCCTACTACAGCTGCCCATTGTGTTACTCATTCACTCACTGGAGAAATTTTATTCCCGAAGGATCATAGGGTCCTGGGAAAATTGTCTAGCCCTTACCAAATCAAGGAAAATGAATATACTCAAGAAATTCCGGTAGGATTTATTTACTTGGTCTCCTAGGCTGATTTGTAATTTAATTTTTATTCATATCAGATTTAAAAATTCATCGTTCATGAATATTACAATGCAAATAGCTTGGACTCGGATATCGCGCTGATTGTGCTGAAATCCCCGGTGGAAATTACAGATACTGTTCGACCTGTTTACTTCTCGGACGACTTTGCATTTGTGGAAAGACAATTTAAAAGAGCTAATCCAGATTCTGGTAGTCAATTTGGGACGGTATGGTAATACAATTTTATAAAATGACACAAAATTTCAATTCCTTTTGCTTTCGTTAACCTTTGACACAGACTGTGGGATTTGGACTAGATGAAACGAAGCGAGTTTCTATTGGGCTAAAAAAATTAAGAATGCCTGTAATTCCAAAGAAAGAATGTGAAGAATCACTTCGCCCTTACATTCATGAAGGAATTCGTTCCACTTGGATTTGTGGTGGATTTGGGAATGGTAAATTAAAAATAAAATTATCCTAGATATTTATTTTGCCATAATTATTTTCAAGGTTCTTCAATTTGCACTGGAGATAGTGGCGGAGGATTTGTTTTTCCTGATGATGCTTATGCTGGACGAAAATTCTTTGTTCAGGTAATACGAGAGTGCAAAATTAGAATTGTAGCAAATTTTTATGATTTTGTTTTACTGTTTGTAATATAGGGCGTAGTAAGTCATGGGCTAAAACAAGATGATAGAGGAGCAGATCCTTGCAATCGAAACACTTACAAAATTTTTACTCAAGTTACTCAATATGTGCCTTGGATTCAAACCATTGTGGACGAAACTGAACCTGATTACTCATTGTAATAAGAATTGATGTGAAAATCGTTTGTATTTTTATATTCTTTTTCTACCGACGAGTAAATATTTTTCCTTTGACAACATCAAATCAAACATTCGAATTTTGTAAGCATATGTAAAAGTGTGACAAATAAATAAAAAAAAATATTGACCACGCCAAAAGGTGGAATGCCATGTACCAGTTTCGAGCATATTACTACCAAAAATGCTTATGCTACGAATAAATCTTATAAATTTGAATCCTAGATGGATTACGTTAATAATTTTATCTAGTTTACTGATACTGCATTGTAAAACAGGTGATTTCAGAATATTACATTGTGATGGATGTCTAAATTAAATATGAAATCAATATAATGCTCAATATCTTTTCTATTTAATCAGTGTCCGCCACTCCAGGAGAAATATGCGAAGATGAAAGTGCAGTAAATCTGGAATATTGTCCGATGCGCCCTGGAATCCAAAGTAAATTCCTGGACCTTCACAAATTCTCATATTTCGTCTGCGAAGAAGATTTTCTTCCTCAATGTGCAGAGTCCATAACGTTAGAGGATAAGAAACCAAGTTTTGTAGCTGGACCGAATTCCAAAGGGTCAAATTCATCAGCGGGAGGTGGAAATACCCAAGAGACAACGACAATGAAATTACCAGTAGTGACAACGCCTACGCCGGCTACGACTGCATCGTCATCTTGTTCACATTGCCAAACTATTTGTGATGAACATCGTGAACGTTGTGATTTGTCCGAAAATCTTCAAAACTCAAGTACCATGTTTGCTGGAGTGCTAAGAGTACGCGAGGGACAAGCTCAAGCGCAAGATCGTGTGCATGCGCAGATAGATGCGCGGAATCAAGCTCCAGCGCAAACAGAAGCGCACAAGGCTGCCGGCATTACACCTTGTGATGAAGATATTGGACATTGTGATTTTTCTCTAAATGTTCAAACCTCAACGTCAACGATTTCTGGCGAATTAAAGGTGCAGAATGACCATTCTGACGCGCAAAAGCAGACACACAATACATCTACGCAAAGTCAAGATCAAACCATCAAAGCTTTGGAAAATTCCAAAGATTTGACTTTGGAGACAGGTCAATATTCAAAAGACGAAACCTGGAGAAATCATGACAGCGCGTTCTCTGGTGACAACTTTGCGAGTGACCAGTACACGAATGACAAAAATGGGAGAAATGGCAATGGCAATGGCATCCAAAACATGACTGAGAATTTGAATCTGGGGTCGGACCAATATTCAAAAGATAAATACCGCAAAAACGGATTTCAAGATAATACTTCTGGAAGAAATCAGGTTTCAAAGGACAAAGATTGGAGAACACGATTCGAATATTTGTCACCAATTATAGAAGGCGATGGCGGGAGTGATAATTATCCTAGAGTTTATTTTGATGTATTCCGAGAGAGAAAGCCAATGGAGAGGCCAAAGAATGAAATTGAAACAATTCTGGACCAATTCACATATTTAGGGGCTGATGAAGAATCCGTAGGAATAAGGAATCGACAAAATCGCAATACTGACAATCAACTTAACTTCGTCCACGTTACTAGAATTACAAAATGTCTGCCTATCTAAAACGGGCCAAGACTTGCATCCAGTCAACTCGGAGGTTATAGTGAGAGTGACTCACAGAGGGAAAGAGAAGGAAAAGGACGCGTCCCTACCTCTCACCCCCTATGGGTGTCGTTGGGATGAGGAAATTAACATTACCCACCATCCACCTACTTTATCCTACGTATATCTTATGTATATCTACATACTAACTTATGACTCTACTCAACAATGTGTAAGTTTCTGCAATATAATTTGTTTCCATGCTAATGTATATAATTTCGTTAATATTAATAAATTTTTATTTACCTTTGCATATGGTATAATTTTGAAACACTTGACATGACAAATTTAATTATGAGACCGAGCGAAGTGCTTTTAAAAATGGATTTGCTTAATCTTGCAGTACCCCTAATAATTTTCGCATTTGCTTTTGTTTTTGCTTCTGCTTATGAGGATAGGCCGCCAAGCGAATCAGCTCCTTCGTACTATAATTATAACAACAATGGACGTGTGGACTCAATTTCACCGAGTGATGAGGAAAAATTGATGAAATTATATGGCAAGGATACTTATGGCTATCACAAGGATCAATTTCTACAAGTGGCTAATATGCCCGGAGCGCATCAGGTATAATTTATTGAAATATTTTGAAGGAATCCTAGGATAAATTATTTTCTATTTACACTTCAGGAATCTGTTCACATTCCCAAGCCAATTCCCGTTGACCCTGACTATCTACGTGAGGAAATGGATAAGGTTCGATTGCAGTCCTTGGAAATGAATTCGGGGTCAAATGAGCATGAGCACGCTGACCTTACAAAAATAACTCAACCCATGGTCAAACAAAATGATTCGGAATTTATTGGTTCGTTTGGAAATGTTAGAAATGAATCCATTGGCTGAGCCCAGCACTTTAGTCACGGAACATTGCAGTGTTCAAGGGCTTTGGATTTCAACGGTCAAAGGCGTCGCTATTCATTTGGAGCCAATGAGTGCAAACATGTTAAAACTTAGAGTGATTGATTTTCCAAATGCAAAGATGCCAAGAGGTGGAACAACGGAATTTGAGACTCGTCACTTTGTAACGAGCGATTGGGTAGGGACAGCTCATTTGTCTTCTGAGGCTCCAACTACGATCAACATAATTCTTCAGGAAAAGCTAACGGTACAACTAAATTCATTTTTTCTTCATTAATAACATTGAAATTTGATCTCTGAACTTTTCCCTTTCAGGCTGAGAAGAAACCTCCAAAAACAGCTGTATTTGTGGGTCAGTGCTTAGTTTGTAGTGGACTGACTGCGATTCAAGGGACTTGGACAGTTTTTCCAGAAAATCCTGTTTGTTTCAAAGATCCTGATAAGAGCCCACAAGTTGACCTGATGTATTTACTCTAAGGAAACTAAATTAAGCTAATATCTTGGAAATAAATTTATGACACAATTACATACAGACGTGGAATTTTTATTTCTATTGCTCATACGTCGATACTATGAAATTCCTGCAAAATAGATTTATCATATAACTAATAATTTCATATTCAAGAATTTTGTTCCAAGCACATACCGGCTTAAAATTGGTTTCCAGAATTTCCCGAAGTTCTTCCTTTAATTCCGAAAAACTGTTCCTGTCTTCAGGTTTTTCTCTCCAGCAGTTCAGCATAATCGCATACCTTATACGGTGAGGATTTTAGTTAAGGGTTTCAGAATTGATAGCTGAATTCTACATACGTTTCCGACGGTGCAAATTTCGGTTTGGTCATCCTATATCCGTCCAAAAGTGTTGTAATAAAATGATGGTTCCACATCAATCCAGGGTGAGGCAGTTCAGCCAATGTCATGATTTCCCAAAGGGTGACTCCGAATGACCAGACGTCAGATTCAGTTGAAAATTTCAGATCTCGTAGCGATTCGATTGCCATCCAACGCCAGGGTAATGGCGCCTTCATAAAGAAAAAATCATAATAGCAATACATATTGTACCAGTATCGAATATTTTGTGTGGATACCTGTTGCTTTTTTACGTATTGAGTGTATTCATACATCTGACGAGCTAGACCAAAATCTGAGATTTTGGCTACCATAAAATCATCGAGAAGTACATTCCGGGTTGCCAAATCACCGTGGATTACCTTAGTACATTATAAGAATTATTATAGTAGAAGCCAAAGGATTTTTAAGACCTTTAATTTTACTTTCTTTAATGCCAAGTATTCCATTCCACTTGAGATTTGGTAGGCCCAACGAATCAAGTGACCCGTGCAAAATGAATCTTCTTGAGTATTAACATACATTCTGAAAAATGTTTCTGAAAGTTAGACGAAGAAGAGGAGGAAATAGTGTTTCAAGTACTAACTGTTCTATTTTTGACCCGATCCATTTTCCTTTTTTAATTTGATTCACAAAGATTTCTCTGTGATTTTGCAAATAGTCATAAAGAGACCCGTTTGAGCACAATTGTAAAACAATGTAAAGTTGTTCTGAAATGCCATTATGATTAACGTCATAGCTTCAGACAGACAGTATAGAGAGATCATTTTTGCTTACTTTTTTCCAGATCCTGGGTGCAAGCGCCCAATAGTTCAACCAAGTGTCTGTGCTTTCCTAAGTAAATCATTACTTTGAGCTCCATTAACAGAGCCTTGATATATTCTGGGTAAGCGTCTGATTTTATTGACTTTACTGCTACGAGCATAGGCGTCGAGAATTGTCTACACGTGGCACGTCCCATATTAACCTTGCCAAAAGCACCTTCCCCAAGAATTTTTGTGACTAAGAAACAAGGATTAGTCAATTCAATAAAATACAAAACACGATTAATTGACACGTTAAATATCACATATGAAGTAGTATACAACTTTACAAAGTTCAAGATGTTTTCTCGGAATCTCGTAATTCATATCAAACGGACTATTCAAAGCAGCCTCATACGAGTTCTTGGCACTAGTCACCATATCCTTCCTTCCACTACGAAATTCCTCAATGTCATTCGAGGTCAGTGGTTTTGATAGTTCAAATTCTTCAAGTGTCGAAGAGATCTCTAAACTCTTTCGTGATCGAATCATAAATATAATTCCAGTAGCAATGATGAGAGTCAGCACAAGGCATCCAATAATTATAGCAATTATTGAGGCGGTACTCACACCTGGAGAGATATAACTAGTAGGATGGATTTTTGGCGAATACTGATTCTATTTTACCTTTGTCTTCAACAAATCCAGCATTTGTGTTTTCTCGATCTAAAAATCGATATACTAGTGTCAAAACAAGTTTACTTATCTATACAGAATTGAGAATTTGAAATACTAGTCGCGCTTGTTACATTCTTATAGCACCAACACGTCATTGCACATCGAGGCTAATGCACCAATTACTCACCTTTATCTTTTTCTGATACATCCTCTTGAATTTTCTTATCTATAAAAGTGTTTAAAATTTAATATTGACTTATTTCAATACTTTAAGCAACAGAAAGTCAATATTTTTAGAACTTTCATTCTCGATCTTGGGACTAAACAAAACGCGTTGAATCTACAATAAGTTTTACTCTTGATTTTACCTTTCCTTTCGACAGGCCTCCATCCATCTTTAATTCTCCGATCTATAGAATCGTAAAAGTTGAGTATCCAGAATCTTATGAAAATTACGTTAGTTTTCGTACATTGTACAAGAATGTCCACCATATTTTTCAAGCCACCAAGTCGGTTAGGGAATAAACCGACACAGCCCACCTTCTTAATGTCTTTGTCTAGTATCACAATTATGGCTTTTCCATAGAATTTTCCATTAGATTTTCGATATATTGATTCCATAATTTGAACTAAGCATAATATGATAGACGTGCTTGATAAATTATAGACTCCAAAACAGTATGTTATGTCGAAACTAACCTGGAGGTACAACAGTGAGAGTTTCGTTTTCCCACTCAAAAACAAATATGTCGCTTTTAATGAATTCCCTTTCTACAAACCAGCACTCCACAGTCAAAGTGTCACCAATAAATAGTCTTCTTGTTGAGACTACGATGTGTTCTCTCATACCTACACCAGTCACTTGATCCGCACCTATAATTAATTTTTTAACATTGATCCATCTAGTTAATACAGAAGTGTAATCTTGATTGGAACCGATGAATTACCCAATCCTGCTTCCTTATCAGCCCTCAGAAAGAACCTTAGAGTTACTCCAGAATCTAACTCGGCTGCTTTACACCTAATGAATCCAGATTCATGAAGTCGGATCAAAATAGTTGTTTTACTGAATATCTTTGTCTCCAATGTCGCAGAATAATTTGCATTGCACGCGTAGCTCTATCGGAAAATCAAAATTGGCTTAAAATAATGAGTTAATCCATAGTTGAAAGTATCATTATTTGCATGAAATTCTCACTGTCTCATCTTTTAAACACTTCTCTCGGAATTGACATTCCGTCTTTATTTCGCAAGGGATGTAAAAAAATTTCAGTTCATCCAGGATTCCCGATGCACAACTTATCTCAAAACTCTCTAAGTCCACATTCATCCCATGTATGGTATTACCGTATTCTACGCAATAAAAGTATATCAATAATTGAAATACGTGTACTTCAATTTCGATTTTAGCTCTCATTTTTCAAGCATTTGGAATAGTACAAGTACAATACTAAATTGAAGTACAGGTTTCCATTTAGTATTCTCTGCCCATGCTGAGAAGCTTATCAACTGAATTTTTGTTTTTTTGAACAAATAAACTGAATTTCTGGTAAAAATTTCAAACAATACTAAAAGCACTATAACGCGCGGCTCGCAAAGAAAGAACAAATCAAATAATGTCCCCAAGCATTGCCGTGTTTGCTTTCCCCTCCCAAGAACGGCTGGGATTTTAAATTTTTTGGTTCTTCAGTTTTGGTTCTTTTTTTTTGAAAATTTAAAGTCTTTTTTATGAAAGAGATGGCAAGAGTCATTGGTGACATGGAATTCAAAATTCAACCAGAAACTTGTGAGATCAAAAAAAATTCGTCGAAAAATGCTTCTAACGGAGACAGACGAGAAGAGAGACTTTCATAAAATTTACTCGATTGATTTAAAAAGTGATGATGAAATTGAGTAATTTGTAAATATTTGATATTAAGTTCTTGGAAAATTGACTTCGAAACAGTAAAAGTATACTAAGAATTTATAATACATAAACTAGTATTTTGTATTCAGCAGAAAATGAGTAATTTGTAAATATTTGATATTAAGTTCTTGGAAAATTGACTTCGAAACAGTAAAAGTATACTAAGAATTTATAATACATAAACTAGTATTTTGTATTCAGCTCGCCATTATTTAACAATCGAAACAATGTAAGTACGCACTTCTATTCCGTATCTCCATTCTTATTCAGAGGATACGTCCATTTTTGTGTTTACATTTCAAATTACCATACCTGCCCATTTAAATTCCCAACTATATAAGACTTGGTTTGTTTCATTCCGTAAACATTGAATCAGTCCAACCTTGGATGTGGGATATTTCCCTCCTGAATAAGTTAGGTGAAGTTCTGTTTTATATACAAACACAGAAGTTTTGTTGATTTCCAATGTGACGTTTACTAACGCTTGAAATAGGTCTGGATTTAAAAATTCTATAGTGATTGGGAAAGCAGCCCAGCAAGTAAAATTATATGTTTCTTCTGGATCTGCGGGAACATTTATAGGCTTCGATTTCTCCAAATACTCGGGGGAAATCCGATACTCTGAAACAAATAGTCTCATATTCATTTGCTCTCAATGAAAAAATGGTCATCGAAATTAGAACTTTCGCTTTTGTTTTACCTAATTGTCGATTTAGGCGAATTAATATTTCTTCACCATCTGATCCCCCTTTAATTATACATTTGTAGTCTCCCAATGTAACCAAATCTTCACCTATGTCTAGCCTAATCCCATAACCGACAGCTGGGTTAAACGTTACAATTTTTTCTTGTGTGACTTCTTCCCATTCCTGAAATGAAATTAGTAACCAATGAAATTAGCATATACAAAAATAATTGACATTTCAAGTTTCCAATAACTCCAAAGCAATTACTCCTGTATTATTGTCTCGATGGAAAAGGTGGACTTCTGATTCTGGATGACTAACTGCACATGGAAATCCAATTTCAGTGTCACGCAACCCGGCCGTCAATTTAAAACTTTTTCCATGTAACACAAAACGTGGTTTTCCTTCACGATGACCTATTGTTAAGACAAATTACTACTCCTGTAGTCTATCATTGTCAGATTCCTCATGCATAATGTTTGGCTACCGCTCACCTGAGAATATTGTGACTGTTCTTAGCTCATTTCTTTCAACCTGATTTATGCATTTGTAAATCCCAGTGATTTCGTCTTCAATACTTTTAAACTCCAAAGCCACGTGATAGCAACTGTTGCTCCATTTCAAGAATTCATCATAGCTTAATCCTCTTGAAACTGACACGATAGTGTTAGCCTTTATTATTTTGTATTCATTATAGATCTAACCTTCAAGGAAATTTTTTGTCAAACTATATGTTAAGATTACCATAACTCCATCAAACTCCCAGTCAATAGGATGGTGGTATGAACAGTTCAGAATGAATGAGTTGATTTCCATCGGAACAACATAGTCATTTCTTAACTCGTTCCAGCGAATATTCTGATCTACTGAAGGTTTTAAAATCAATTCTGGAACAACTGCGTGTTGATCACATTGCGAGAGCACAACATTTGCTCGTATAATTAAAATCATGAAAGCACTTGTGAGAAAAGAAGTCATTTCGGTCTAATTAATAACCTCGTTACGAATGCTTCAACTTGAATGAATGACACATTAAATGGGCTTTCGCGTTTTGTAGTACAATGATTTCTTCCCAATCAGAATGGGAAATGACGAATTTTATAAATATATAATAATAGTTCAATGATGAGTGGATGAGTCTTGAATTTGTTATTTCCTTACTTTACATCATAAGATACTCAGAGCTGCAGTTTAATCCGAGGATATCTTGACATGTGTACTTCCGGGAAGTTAGCAAAATCTCCATAAGCTTAGTGTTCTTTCTCTCTCCCCTTTTATAGAAATCATGATGTACACCACTCTTAGCAAATATGAATATATTAATATCAGTTATTTAATGACTAACGAGTAAGTAACAGTAAGATTAATAAATGTACAATGTTCGTCTACTTCGTCGCATATCCTGTAAGACTTTAGCATTACTAAAGTTTCATTCATTGCTCGGATTGACGTATCCCTAGAATAGAAATGTATAATATGTTGTAGTTTTACAATATAGAAAAACGAAGCTAATCAAACGGACCTGTTGAAATTGTTTTTCCAAAATTTCTTGAAATTGATCTTTCAAATCCGTAAAATTGGTTCGCTCTGAAGGCTTTTCACGCCAACAATTAAGCATGATATCATACCTAGTATAAATTAACAATGTATTAAATCTAGTAGTACGAAATAAGATTAACCCTTCTAAAACTTACACCTCCGAAGGTGCAAACTTTGGTTTAGCCATACGATATCCATCAAGCAATGTGTTGATGAATTGAGGATTCCATGTCAGACCAGGATAAGGAGTTTCGGCTAAAGTCATAATTTCCCAAAGTGTGACTCCAAATGACCACACATCTGATTCTGTTGAAAATGCCATGTCCCTCAAGGATTCAATCGCCATCCAACGCCACGGCAAGGGTGCCTATAAACCAATGCATTCCATTTTGGAAATCTCATAAAAGCTGAAGAAATTAATTCAGCTACCTG
>WJEZ01003039.1:0-11745 GCA_009869925.1 Thalassaphorura encarpata
GATGGAAAGACATTTGACTCCAAAGACGACAAGTAAGTGAAGCGTTTAATTATTGTATAATTCTAGTATTCATTACATGAGTCTTAAAATGAAGTTATAAATTAATTTGTCTTCTCTTTCATCAGGAATTGGAAACTCATTCGTTGCGGTGGTTGTGGAGCATCAGCAATTCATGTCACATGTGGGAATCTCCACACATACAATTGGAAATGTGCAACCTGTGCAAATGTATTGGCAAGACCAAGTGGAGCTCCAGGTAAAGAAAACCAAAATCAGTCCCGAAGTCGCCCAGTCACGCGACTCTCCAGTAGACTGATGAGTTCCATTGCTAATGCTAATACAGCAGCAGTGAATTTGTAATCAGAAGAAAAAAGACTAAGAAAGATATGAGCGGATATTTAATATTTACAAGTCAATATATAACTCGTTTCCATTATACTAATTATCTCATTTTGATAGATCTGTGAATGGGAATAATAGTAGTTTGAGTTAACTCTAAGCTGCGGAGAATGCGAGTTTAGTTAAGAAATAATGTAAACCAGTTGAGTTAATTTTTTAGTTTATTTTTTTGTCTCTTCAGACCGCGAAGGCAATTTGGTTAATTGTGATACATTAAACTTAATTAGTGAGAGCTGACACTGGCACGAAAAACTCCAAGCCGAGCCTATTATTATTATGAAAATTCATTACGTTTTACGTTTTAGTCCAAAATTTCGATCTCATACTTCATACATGAATCAAGACTTCAATATAGCTCAAGTCAAATTAACACAATATTGAATTTATTTTCTTTTTGGAGAATTGAGACTTGTAGGCAGTGAATAGTAGAATTACGAGTATTTTTTTTGGCTTATGGTCAAAACTACGTACGATGCGAGTGCTATTATTTTCTAGGCTATTTCAATTATTGCACGAATTATATTTGTATTAGTTAAACTACATTGACATTGATCTTACATTAGTTGTAAATTGATTTAAACTGGTATTAATAAAAATGGGATTTGGAAAAAATTTCAGAGCGGATTACTTCTGCAGATGCATTGAATTCATCTTCCAATTTTGGTTCTGGAGCGCGAGAGCTACGTAACCCGGATTCTGAGAGCAGTGAAGAGTCCAGTTCCGAGTCGGAAAGTGAGAGCAGTGAAGGTTAGTTAGGCACAAACGTAAAATAAATAACACTTACAATTTTAAAGTTATTATTTTCAATTAAATTGCAAAAGTTAAATAATAATTTCAAAAATTCTTTCGATTAGCTTAGGAAATTGCTTGGAATAATACTTTTTCATAGGCCCATAGCCCATTGCACTCATTTTCCGACTAGAGTGGCTCTCATTGCTAAACTATGAATTTTTCCATATTAATGTTTTCAGAGGAATCAAGTGAGGACGATGATGATGATGGCTCTGATTCTGGAAAAGAAGTGAGAATTGCAAGAAAGATTCCCAGTGCTATGGAATTAATCCAAAAAAGAAAAAAGCAGCAAAGTATTATTGAAACTGAAACGGACAGTGACGATGGTGATGATGATATGGAAGGAACTGAGGCAGAGAAAGGCACAATAGTCTCAAATTTCACTGGAGCTGAATCTGATCCCCATGCCAAGGGCAAAGGAAAGGACAACCCGTTAGTATCCAATATAGCATTCGGAACAGACACAACGCCATCACGTACAAAATTCCTACAAAGACAAAAATCAAAGCAATATTAACCCCGATCAGCATCCAGAAGTCTTTAAACAATCTCATCCACATGGTAAACGAAGTGCTGTTAAATTTACAACACCACCAAACCGCATCCGAAATCCACACTTGCACTTTACACCAAATTTTGAACAACGACTGGAGCAATTACGTCAATCCCGTGCGCGTGCTAACATGGGCATGAGTACTACGGAGGCAAATGAACCGATGAGACTTCGATTGAATTCTCAACTCACAGTTGAACAAATTACTGTGAAAGCCAAAGAAACTTCTGACTGTATCAATCGCGTATTGGCCCAAGCTAATCGTACTAGAGTAAATGTCTCTGATTTACCTAGAATTCCGAAAATTACTAAACCAGTCCCAGAGCAAGTGCAGATAGATGGGGGTCAGGGGCAAGAGGAAAGTTCCGAAGAGGATCTTCCAGGGTTATATTCTGGCCGTTATCAACATGGAGCGCCAAGGCCAAGAACTTCCCAGAATTTACAGCCTAAAATTATTCCAGCCACAGTTAAGCCGCTTATGGATGACGATTCCATTTCAAAAACAAGTCACCCAACTTGTAACCGTACCCCTGAGCCTATGCTAACTTCTCCTGCCAATGAAACCAACACGAGCCCAAACTCAATTCCAAAGTCTAGTCCAATGAAACCGCTTGCTCAAACAAGTTTGGATAAATGGTTGGCCTCTGCATCCTCACGTAAAGTGAGTCCAAACACAAACGCACCTAAGACTGTGCCAGTACGAATGCCATCTCCAAACCTACTGATTCCAATCCAAACTCAAGTGTCAGAGATCACAAGTTCCATGATTTCAGAAATAGAGGTAGACCCAGAACCAATACCGGTAGATGTGCAAATACAAAATCGTCCTCGTCCACATCGTCCTTCAGTTGAAATTGAAGAAATTAGAATCAGTGACGACGATGACGATAATGAAATCCCTGGTCCATCTTCTTCTTTGAAATCAGGATCTTCATCGACTTCATCTTCAATTCCACCAAGAGTTCTTGCTGATATTCAGGCTCAGGCCAAAGCAAAGGCTGCTCAACGGGAAAAATTCAAACCACCAAATAGAAGTCGTCATCGTCGTACTAATCATAAAAATATGCCAGAAGCATTTAAACCTACAGTGATTAACGCAACGAGTGATGACGATGAAATTGAACTGATTGAGGAACGAATGGGGAGTGCATCCCCCCGGGGAAAACTTTTGTATCCACCGGATTCGTCGGACTTAAAAAGATTTGAGGCGATCCCAAGATCATCTGCCTTCCTCTCAATGATCTCCGGGCATGAAACTAATAGATTTCTGGGGTATACACGATGGGCTCGACAAAGACAAGCACAAACGACTGGACCAACTCCATCATCAGGTGAAATCGACGTCGTGGAAATATTGAGTAGCAGCTCTGATGAAGAAAAGAAGACGGACAACTCGGCAGGGCTTGGCTTAACTACGGGTACTAATCTGTTAGAAAATTTAATCACCCCACATGATTATTGGTTCAACCGAGAACAAAACTATAATAGCTTGAGTGAGTCACTCAATCGTCTTTATACTTCTTTGTATTCAGGGCGTAGGCGTGAAGGGGAGTGAAGATGAAGGAAAATCAGACGAGCCTAAGGCTAAGGCAACAAATGAAGAGGCAAAAGACAAATCAAATGAAGAAGGGGACCAAGAAGGAAATTCTCAAGATAATACTCAAATGGATGAAGGTAAAAAACAATATTCTTCAACAGCTGAATGGGAAATTGGTGCTACTGTTGACAACAGCAATGGTAATGGCAGTGGTCAAAGTCAAAGTCTGCGCTTGAAACGTAAGCGTACTTTGGCAATTGTGGAATAGAAAGGATCTGGAAGATGAAGCAATTTTCCATTACAAATTGCAATACGGCATATTAGCAATATATTTTATAGATTTCCAGCTCGAGTTCATTCAAGTTCGTCCTGTCCTACGTACTTTATTACTGCCGAGCTTAAAGTTGAAAAATTAATTCTAAGTATAGATCATAGCTGAGCGATCCAATGCTCAAATCGTTTGTTTTGATACCATGATTCTTGCTTAGAAACTATTTTGTTACAATAATAATGATTATACAGATTCTTGGGTCATCTTTGTATAAAATTATGTACGAGAATGGATCACAAGTTAAATTATTCATGAATTTGCCAAAAGTCTTTTAAATTCTGGAATTGGGTTTCGATTTTATTCTTCGTATCTTGTATTTTGACTGAAGGGTTCATGAAATTCAAAGATATGTTTTGTTCAACGAGGAACGTGTTCAATAATTGTTTTAACCGGAATTATATTATTTAATTTATTGATGCTGTATTTGTAATTTGAATAATATTCTAATAGTTTACATAGTCCCAACCTATTTATACATTTTTGTTACATTTTTAAGCAAACAGTACAATATGAATTTTCTGGATCTTGAGAGCTGGAGCAGAGCTGTGGGGTTTAAGCAGACGCAATTGGAGATTTATAAAATAAAAATCCGTATCATTCGAAAATCACGAAAAATTCTCGTCTTCTTGTGTAATTTTGTTGTAACTAAATTACAGTCAGTCGATTACAGAATTTTTGTAGATGTCTAAATTCCTCCGTGAAATTATTATATTTCTTACAAGTCCAATCTATCATTTTGTTCAAGAAAATACATGACAGCAAGGTAATCGGTCAAGTCAAATCGGATCGAATTAATTTGAAGTACCCGTACCCAGGTGCAATGTCCATTTCAAGTGCAACCAGAGAAAATTGGACCCGTAAGCCAAAAGGGCCCCGCGAAAGTCGAATTTTGTGTATTTTGTGATTTTTCTTCTTATCTTTTGTCCTATGCAGTCGTGCAGTGACGTCAGGTGGTCGTTATTTTTGTTGACATAAAAGAACCTTATTTTATTTCTTTGACTTGACCTTGTTTTTTTGTCCAGTTTGTCATGTTTGGGTTTATTTTACCTTCAGTTCGGATTCGGAATTTGAGGGTGTTTAATTTTTACGTGGTTTAGTCGTAAGAGTTGACGGCTAGAACTACTGGGAGCTAGTTGGGTGCAACGGAACGTGCAAGGGCGTAGGTAAACGTTAATGCATTATTTTTTCTAATCATTAGTTTACTAATCAACTGAATTAATCTGAATCATTTTTCCAGAATTTTCTGCCGTTTGTTTTAATTATGATGACGTCAAAAAATTCAGCTGCTGTTGCAAATGAAAATGAGAGTGATAAGTTGGAAATTCAGATTCTGACCGTACCTGATGAGAAGAATAAATGTAATTTTTGCAAGAGACCTGATATTAATGAGAAGAAGTTTGGACCTATGTATAAGTACAAGCAATTTACGCTTCATTATTTTTGTATGGTAAGTCAAACAGTCAAAGTCGCCCTTAAAGGTCGTATTTTTATTATTTATTGTCATCTAATTTTAATATTGTTCTTTATGTCTGCATTTGCGATATTTTTCAGGTATTTTCTTCCAGCCTTTCCCAGCAGAGCAATTTTGATGAAGGAATTCTTGGATTTTCTCCAGAAGATGTGCAAAACGATTTGAACCAAATGCTGCCGTTTGGTAATTTTGAGTCATTCGTTGTATTTTTACTTTTTGATCGCATATGACCTTAATTGTTTTTATTTCATTTTTAGAAATGTGTATTTTGCAAGAAGGTTGGGGCAGCCACTTGTTGTTCCTTTCGCGGTTACAAAGGAAAATGTATGCGGCGATTTCATTTTCCATGCAGTTTGGAAAAGTGTTTGCCAATTAGATTTATGGGTCAGTTTGTGACCCGATGCAATTTGCATGATAACCCACGTCAGCCAACTAAAAACGGGAATCCCAAAGAAATCAAAGAGTAAGTGGAGAAGAATACTATAGAAATTAAAAAAATTGAATTTGAAATGGAATTATTTAATTGAGTGTTTTTCTAATTTCCAGGAATTCGTTCTGGCGTTGGTGTAAGGAACCACGGGATTTTAGTGATATGTTTTGTGCCTACGCGAAAAAAATTGATGGACAGTTGAAATGTAAGATAAAAAACAAGAATTAATTATATCTTGATTAAATTCAATTCAATTAGCATATATTGTTTTTTATTTTTAGTTCCACCGCTGTATCTGAACCCTGTGTTTAAAAACGGTTACCCTTTGGCTCCCGTTATTCGTGGCCTTGACCTTGGACTCAGTGCCATGAACAAACCATTCAAGGTGTTATTCTCTCCATCCGCACCTGACGTGATTGACATGAAATCTTCTATATTAGCGAATCCTGACTATGCTCAGATATTCACTCACACTCCGTTAATTTTACTCAAGCCATACAATCCAGATGACAAAGATTTTAAGGAGTCGTCGGAATCAGAATCTAATTCCAGTCGACTTTCCTTGCCATTGGTTAAATCCAAGAATAGAAATGTGATAAATCAAATGGGTGATTTACATTTAGATTTAGCTTCCCTTGCCCTTGCTGCAAACCTGCACGTGAATGAAAATGAGGAGGATTTGATGGATATTGATTTGAATGCAAATTCCATTACGACTAAGGATTTTACCAAAATTGATGATAAAATTGAATACATGGATTGTGGAAATGAGAATTCAAATCCAAGTGTAAGCCAAAGTAATATGTCCGATTCGGATTCGAATTTGGAAACCAGGATGGAAATTGTAGGAAATGCAAAGTCCGGCTCAAAATTGTCACCCATACTTTCGCCATCTCCTGGTAAAGGCAATGCTGCCCCGGCATATTCTCAAAATCTACCCGCCTTTTCAGATTCTTTGGTTCCTATACCCATTGGGGATATACCCATACGCAGAGGTAGAGGTAGGCCTAGGAAAACAGAACGTGCAACAATTGAAAAGTTCCTTGAAGGACCTACAAAATCAAAAACAGCCGTAACAATGCAAACGCGTGGAAATGCTCGTAGAAGCAGTACAGGCGGAGACGAAGGTAGTCGTGCAGAAAAGAAAAAGTTAGGAGGAAAGTCAAAGAACATGAGGAAGGAGAAGATGAAGGAAGAGGAAGTCAAGTTGAATTTAGATTCTTCAGGGGAACGGGAACTAATTCCATTGCAATTGCCAAAAATTACCACGCCACAAAAAAGTCGAAGAACGAGGAAGCAGGAGTTTCCTTCTGCTGTTCTGGATGAGAGCCTTGGTGAGCCTTATTTAATTTTATTTGAAGGTAGTGGTGTAAGACATGGCATGAGTATTCAAAGATTTTAAGATTAAAATTAATTTCGACAAAGTAGACAAGATTTGCCATATCTTAATAAGGTTGATCTTGAGGGAATGTCTTTGTCGTAGCCAGCCGTCTAGAAATTTTAATTATCTTATTAATTAACTCATTAGTTTGAAAAAAATTCTTAAATAAAATATGTAATAATTATAATTCCGACGCTTCTTCTCATCGTTTTGTATTTGTTTAGAACGCAACAAATCGAAGCCACCCGTGGTTCCTCCGGAAGTCGCAGTATTGGGAAATATCCCAATTACTGAAGATACAACATCAGGGGAGGAAAGTGCTGAGGGTAATGATGAAGATGAAAGCCGGGGCCATGACGCTCAGTCATCCTCATCTTCTGGAGGTATTTCAATATTTCTTTTTTCTCTGTATAATTAATAGGACGTGTTCGTAGTGTAATACCTAATGCAAATCCAAGGTTTTTAAGTTTGGATTTAATTTAGAAAGCTAACGTTAATTATTGTGCGATCCGCGTAAAGAATTTCAACTTATTTTCTTAATTCTCATTTTAGCCAATGTTCGCAAACGTGCGGCCAAGTCAGCCTCACCCTCATCTAAGAAAAAGGAAAAACTTCCACGCTTTCATTTCAGCGATATTGAAGAAGTGATTCCAATGGTAGTCCCGAAAACAGAAAAAATCTCGGGTAGGTATTATTATTTCAGCTTTTAAAATATGGTTCAGCGTGTAAAACAAGTACTTTTTTCTAATTACAGATTCTGAGATGAATGAGAGCAACAGTAGCAGTGATTGGCAACCACTTGAGGTAAATACATTGGTTCCGTCTTTGGATCCACAGCCATGGGAATATGGGTTTCTCCAACTCCCAGCTTCCGATGAAGAA
The DNA here is from genome assembly GCA_009869925.1 of Thalassaphorura encarpata. NCBI lineage: Eukaryota > Metazoa > Arthropoda > Collembola > Poduromorpha > Onychiuridae > Thalassaphorura > Thalassaphorura encarpata. Next base: position 7,777 of record WJEZ01003039.1, read on the forward strand.
TTATTTGATGCTGATGACGAAGGTGAAGAGGAAGATCAAGAGGGCGAGATGGAATTTGAAAGCCAAAACCAAAGTGAGGAAAATTCTCACGTTCATGTTGAAGATGGCCAAGAAAATGAAGAGGAGGAAAGTACAACAGCCGTTGTTGAAGTTGCAGAACAACATAATGCAGATGCAGAAGAACGCGTAGAGGCTCAGGCTCAAAATAATCTGGAGAATAGCGGAAATACTGATGTCGACCAAGAAGGTCAAGGAGATAAAGAGGCTGCAACGGAAGTTGAAAAGAGAGGAACAGAAGTTGAAAAAATTTTAACGGAAGTTCAAGAGGTTGAAACGGAAGTTGAAAAGACAGGAACAGAAGTTGAAAAAATTGTAACGGAAGTTCAAGAGACTGCAACGGAAGTTGAAAAGACTGAATGTATTACTGTTTCAGACGATGAGGATGAAGTAGATGAAAATTATACGGAAATGTATGAGTTATGTGTTCGCGAACCGCCCTCTGAGTCTGAAGATTCTGATGCTGAATTGGATAATCCCAAACAGAAATTGAAAAAATTTTAACGGAAGTTCAAGAGGCTGCAACGGAAGTTGAAAAAACAGGAACAGAAGTTGAACAAATTGTAACGGAAGTTCAAGAGGTTGAAACGAAAGTTGAAAAGACAACAACGGAAGTTGAAAAAATTGTAACGGAAGTTCAAGAGACTGCAACGGAAGTTGAACAGACTGAATGTATTACTGTTTCGGACGATGAGGATGAAGTAGATGAAGATTATACGGAAATGTATGAGTTATGTGTTCGCGAACCGCCCTCTGAGTCTGAAGATTCTGATGCTGAATTGGATAATCCCAAACGAATTCTGCTAAACAAAATGGAACCACGCAAACCTCTGCCAAAGCCACGTGATTTTGTACCACAAATCTTTTCAGATGACTACACGTGGGAAGCCCCGATTAGAATCAGGAGACCAAGACCATTGAAAATGGAACTTTTTGATGCAGTCAATTCTCGTTTTGAATTTTTGGCTGAAATGCGTGATCACCCATTTATTCCAGGATATCCATGGTTCTTTGTTGATGGGCCTACGATGCGTATATTTAGCAGGAGTCCTCGATATAATTTCAAGACTTATCCGAATCGACGCATTCCAGATTGTTGTGCCAAGGTCAAGGCCAAGCTTCGCTTTAGTTCTGATCAGCAACCAACGTCAACGTCATTGAATTCTAATGGCGATACGCATTCACATGCACATGCTGAGTCGATCCCAGATTCATCTGCTAAAAAGTGAGTCTCTTGATTCTACTATTAAATTATGGTAGGAAAATCTCATAAAAGCTTTGACTATAAAATATACAGAACGCAACTATTGTTGTGTATTGTTTTTTAACGCTTCATGATAATCAAATTCTGTATGTTCTCAAAAAGTTACTTCTTCTTAAGAATTTAAAAATTAAGTCTACATTGTTTCAAAATCCAAGTGTGAAATTAAAAGTAGAGTGACGGCAGTTTGTAAAATAAATTCACAGAGCGCATATCCTGTTCCTAAATTACTAGGAAGTGACTCTAAGTCTGAAACTGTGAAAAAACATAGACTTTCAAGTTGATATTATATACGTAAAATGTTAATTTATTATTGGAGCAAAGTTACCAAGAGTATTTACCGTATGAATATGAGCGTAAGGTTAAATGTTGAGAAAGAAAAGTTTTTACATTGCCTTTCAGCTAAAAAATGTTGAATTTTATGTCCAACATGAGCTTGCTCAAAATTCATTGAGTTTTTTTGCATCGTTCATTGTTTGGCTGGACCTGACCTATCATTATCTATTTAAAGTTGATCATATAAGGAGAACTGACTACTGCACCAGTAATGCAAGTCCATTGAAATTTGAGCTATTTAAAATCAACTAGCATCATACGAATTGAGTTTAATAATCTCAGCAGCTTAGTTAGTATCAAGTTTGATCTGCGTTAAATCTCAAAACTCGTACATTATCAAAGAAAACATTTCGTTTTTCTGTTACTGTTTATTGGCATTTGTTTCTAGATTACATCTAGGGTACTTGTTAAAAATGATAAGTCTGTTATTCATTCAGCTTATTATTACTTAAGTTTCTACTTTACATTTGCTACAAAAAAATGTTTCACTTTTGCTCAAAACTTTTGCTGGTTTAAAATTTTGTTGATTTTTCTGTTGCTTTACACGCAACGTACACGACACTATGATTGTTAAAATGATAAGTCTGTTGTTATTCATTCAGCTTTCAGCTTATTATTACTTAAGAAGTTTCTACTTTACATTTGCTACAAAAAAATGTTTCACTTTTGCTCAAAACATGGTTAATAAAAGCTGGTTTAAAATTTTGTTGATTTTTCTGTTGCTTTACACGCAACGTACACGACACTATGACACGGCACAAGTGTATCATGTCATGCATCAGAAGCAAGCACCTCAACGCATTCAGCCAAATATAAAAATAATTCCAGTGGTAGTTAATTACATATGGATTCCAGCCGTTGCACGAGGAGGAATACGAAATGGAAATAATTGATCCAATTCAGAGCTAATTAGGTGTCGACATATGACTGAAAGTGTCTGATTTATCTTAATAGCATTTTCCGGATTTTAATCGTTGCAACTTTCTCAGATTAAGGATTTAGATTTATTAGCTAAAGCACGGTGTGATTAATTCAATTTATGCTCAGCTCAGGGTTCACAGAAATAGAAATAGCTGCTAGATGCCATGCCATAACGTCTTAACCGGAAGCAATGATTATAAATCGAATGGGCAATTTCCTCCAGCCAGCCACATTTGTAATTACATGTTGGAGCGAGCAGACGAGGAGGTAATAATGTAAAATTGATCGATCGTTCACGTTCTGGCATTGCACCTTCATTCATTTTGGTTCCTTAAAGCGATTCGATAAATTTTACATAATTTTTTAAATTTTTTGGACGTACTGTCTCCATTTCGACACTTTTTTGGAATTACGATATTTTCAACCCTCTTTTCTTATATTTGGAACACTTAACTTTCCCTTGGCTGGCATGAATAAAAAGAATAAGAAAAGTAAGAGCCGAACTGATCTGACCTGACTTGAATGTGAATCCCTATGCCTACTCAATCAAGAATTCTCAGTGCCAATGCCAATGCTTTAGAATCCAGATTTTTCATTCTCCAGCAACGGAATGGGCAATGGGGGTATCACCCATCTCCTTGGCATCTATTTTTCAGGATTTGAGAAAATCGTTCTTGCCTCTGGTCTGACTCCCTTGAATTTTCACCCTCTTCGCATTCGCACCCTGCTTCCTGCATAATATGACAGTTAGACAAGACACGGTGAAAGTAATGCAACAAAGATGTTTTCTTCTCCCAGAAATCATAAGAAATTCATGGGGTGGGTGAGAAAGACGCCAATGCAAGGGGAAGGGATCGATCCGAATTCGGGTAAATTTTATACTTAACTCCCGCATCTTATTCTCATCCATGACGAGAGGAAAATGTGCTGTGGTTTCTGGACCTGACCACCAATTCAGGCTCTCTGACCACAACCATTTCCCATGTCACATCACATACCCCTTGCTATGGGGACAATTTTACAGTTTGACTACTTTTCCATAAATTCATCATATTTTGAGCCGATTTTGACTCTAAACTGATTCCCACGTTTGTAGTTATTTTTAACAAATGATTTATTCCTACCAGATGCAATGTACTAAATTTACTTGTAAGCCGCTAAGAAATTTTTCTTAAAAATATCATATTTTTCAAGACTCGTCTTATTTTGCCCATGTATAGTCATGTATACTATACATGACATGTATAGTTCTAGTTGTTCACATGTGTGGATCGTGAAATGTGAATGATAATGTAAAAAAGGGGAAAAGAAACTCAACGAAGCATCATCTGTATTGGTGATAAAAATTCGGGTTGTCAACTCAAGCATAAAATACCCGGGTTTGGGAGGACACG
>WJEZ01003040.1:0-11745 GCA_009869925.1 Thalassaphorura encarpata
TTGTCGATCCAATTCTTGTTTATACAAGGTCTGAGCCGTCGCTCTATCATATTTTTCTTTGTCATTATCAGCTGGTAGATTTTCATAATGATGACTTGTATTACGATCCTTTGAGTATAGTCCAGGACTTGTATTTGTTCTGGAGGAATACCTAGCCGATGCATCTTCTATTGCAGAGTTGCGTAATTGTGCAAATGGAGTTGGAAGTCTTTCGCTATAGAATGAACACGAATTCATAATTTGGGTTTGTTTAGTGTCCATAATTTGGGCAACAAACTTTTGTACCTGCTCTTTTGTTTAAAACCAGGCAAAATTGATATTTCCTCATTTCGTGTAAAACTATTAGCCATTTCATTTTTAACCCTCTCTCGCCCTGAGCCAACGGCTCTAGTTGGTGGTGCACGGGGCTTTTGCTCGACCTTATTCGCTGGAATTGGAATTCCTGATTGCTGTTCAAATCGTGCAATCCTTCCAGGTGGATTTTGACGACGGACTGGAGTGTTTTGAGCAAAGTATTCTGTAGGAAAGGATTTCATTTCCATATTTTTTACTTTTTCCAAATTCTTAAGCGTATCGACGGTATCGAAGCAGAGAATCACAGAATCAGAAACGAATCGAAGTTTGTCAGTCGCCTAAATTATTTCGCAGTAGATCCTACGAAACTATTGTTCATAACCATTTCATATGCGGAAGCATAATTGACCTTTGATGACATGTTTATTGCAGCGGACAAACAAGAGTTCATCATTTTCGTTGCTGCTACGGTATTGAGTTCTACATCTTGGTTATAAAATGCTGCATATATTAAACATTTTTTTAAAAGCATGCAATTAAAAACCACTACTACTACTATCAAAATTCAGGTTTTGATGAAAAATTGTCCACAATATCAAATCAGACGAGTAAATGGATGAATCATCCTTGCATGTTAATTGAATGGGTGTCTCCGCGCTGGGCTACAAAACTCTTCAAAAACTTTTCTTGTGTTTGTGGCTGTCAGCAAATCCTTTGCCAACTAATAAAATAGCCAATTAATTATGACAGCGTGAATTACAACTACAAGATCACCGATTTTTTGTATATCCAAGTTGACAAGAATTTCTTCAAAATGTCAGAGTACAGAAGAGAAATGGAACAAGAGAGGATTCTCTCCTGAAGAATTTGTGGAGAGATTAGCATGGAGAACTGTCACATCCGGAGATGACTTTGACCCCGAAATCCTTCATTCTTGTTTTACAGAAGCTATTGAAGATTTAAAATCAATTGCAGAAATGCAGGGTCTAAAATGTGGTCAAGTTGAAGCATCATTTATGAAGGAAGAATCACATTTAAGATCCCGTCTTAATATGTTGCTCAATCGAAATCAATGTGCAACTGAGGATTTGTCAACTCTGGAGAAAAAGGTAATAATTACCTTGAAAATTTTAGAACTAATGGACTTTACTAAAATTTATGTATTTCAGGTAAATTCAGTCGCTACCAAAGTCGTACATTTGGGAGATCAGCTTGAATCCGTCAATTTGCCAAGAGATCGAGCAAATGAATCTGCTCAGCTAATGAAACATTTGATTGATTTTCTTCAACCTGGGTCAATTTTGCTCTCGGATATATTTAGGGACAGGGATAATTTATTTGATGCAGCAGAAATCATTCAGAAATTGCATACGATTGCTCAGGATTTGACGAGCGGAGGTTCCAGTTCGAAGTAATGATAAACGATTTTATTTAAAACAGAATATGGTAAAAGCTCAGGTCAATAAATTGTTGAATTATTTAGGTTTGACAGTGCAGTGAAGAAGATTTCTCAGAAATATGATGAAATTGAAAGATCCTTGATTGATGAATTCGTTTCCGCCCAACGGGTCAATGACAAGGATCGGATGAAACAAATTGCTTTAATTTTGTACAATTTCAAAGGATATTCTCAATGTATCAATGCATTTATTGAACAAAGCCAAGTGGTAAGGTCAAAGATATAAATAAAATTTATAAGCAGTCACTAATTTGAGATATTATTTAGGGTGGGTTTATGGGCAAAGAAGTATTTGATGACGTGCTCCCACTTTGTAAATTAAACAAGCCAATTATTGAAGCCGTTTTCCCAAACCCTGAGCATGTCATGAGCAAGTTTGTTCTCCATATGTTTCATGGACGAATTCAAGAAGCAGTTGCCTCACAATTGTACGACAAGAATGATCGACTTATTAATCAGAAGACATTTTTACGTAATCTCTCTTCCTTGTACACACGGACAAAGGCGCTTGTTCATCAACTCAAAGTCCTTGACATTGGAAGTGATTCTACGTTCCTTGAACAAATCACAGAGCAAATATTTAGAAAACATATGGACAATTACATTGGAATTGAAACTCAATGTTTACAAAATGAAAATGGAAGAATTCTTCATCAATATTATGAAGCAGATTCCACCTTCCTTGAACAAATCACAGAGCAAATATTTAGAAAACATATGGACAATTACATTGGAATTGAAACTCAATGTTTACAAAATGAAAATGGAAGAATTCTTCATCAATATTATGAAGCATTGGGACATCAGAAAAGGGCAATTCAGCCAAGGTAGGGTCAGGGTCAGGGTTTTGGTTAACTTGAATTAAACTTAAAGTTTTTTAAGTTAATGTTTTTGTTTTTAGTTTTCAAGATATTCGACGAGATATTCAAGCTGTGATTGGAGCAAGGGCAAACATTAATATAGCCCAAATAGAGAATTTTGGTGGAGAAACATTTTTATCTGAAGAAGTTGCAATTGGTTTGTTGCAAGAAAGCAGATTAGCTTACTCCAGATGTAGTCTTCTTTCCAAGAAATCCGAAATCCCAACAAATGCATCGCAAATATTTGACATCCTAACGATTGGGCTGCTGAAAGAACACGTGGACTATGCTCTTGACTTGGGACTTCAAGGAATCCCAATACCAGAAGCCAAAGCTAGACCTGAGATTTATTTTTTTGACATTGTCAAAAGATGTAAATGCGATTGTTCATCTTTATGAAAAGGAATTTCTAGAATCTCTTCTTCCCCTTGTCAAGTAAATTGATTAATTTAGAATTGTATTAATTAATTGCATTGACTGATTTACTGTTGACTGTTTAGGGCTACACCGGTGCTGGCAGATTGTTTAGAGAAAAAGAAAGCGAATTTGGAACAGATTGAAATGAAATTGGATTCTGGGATTGATCGAGCTCTGGACACAATTGTAGGATGGGTTCGAGTTATCCTGCAAAATGAGCACAGCAAACGAGAATTCTTCCGAGCTGATTCCTTTAATGACATGGAAAGGCCGGATATGATCTCATCGGTTAGTAATCATTTGACTTTGATCTAATACTAAACTTAAATTCAACTAATCTTATTGTTGTTAAATCTCATCTCAGGCTTGCGTAAAAGGGATTCGATTCCTGAATAATCAAGTAGAAAAAATGAGAGATTCAATGGATGGAAAAAATATTGACTCAATTTTAACAGAATTGGGAACTCGTCTTCATCGTGTTATTTATGAACACATCTTAAAATTTGAGTACAGTTCTGTCGGTAAGAATGACTTTTCATTTGGTGATTTAATAAAATTGTCAGCTACATTTTGCATAGAATTAGAATTCATGTATTTAATTTAACTAATTTTTAACTAAATTTCATCCAGGTGCCTTAAGTGTAACTTGTGATGTCGGTGAGTACCGGAAATGCGTGCGGGAATTCAAGATTCCTCTACTCAACACATTGTTTGACACACTCCATGCTCTGTGTAATTTACTCCTTGTGCTTCCAACTGAGCTCAATTTGTATTTTAACCGTGAAGAACTCGTAAGTACTTTTATAGCAAGAGCTAAATATTAAATCGCTAATTGTATTGTTACATTCTTATCCTATCTAATTCTAGATGTGCCTTGACCCCTCAATGCGTATGAACTTTGTCCAACTAAGAGCAGACTTCAAAACAATCAAGTTTCAATTGAACAACAACAATGAAATTGTGAGGACTTGAGTTGAGACGCATCAGCAGTAGCAGCGAATCGGAGCAGCTAATCATTCTATGATAATAAATTATTAAATCAAAAAATGATTTTCTAGAACTGCTTTTATTTTATAATAAATCTTTAAGTCTCTAACAATAAAAATGCTGAAAAAAAAAACATTTCGCGTAAACAATTTAAGTTTTAGTAGGTAATCCTCAACGCATCTCAAATACAACCACTTTCTTTGCAGAATTGAATATTGACATAAAGTCGGGCAGAAACGCAGAAAAGCAGCGGATCAGGATCAATGTGCTTGTGTTCGCTGGCATCGTCATCGTAGTAGAATGGTGCGGAGATATGAGAGATAATAAATTTTAATTGTATGTTACATTAGACAATACGTTACGGATACGGACGTAGTAATCTAGGCAGCGCTTAGCGCATACGATAAGTGTTGTCTTCATGAAGTTGTCCCATTTCCCCTTCAAAGTCAACTTTCACGATGAAGTCGAGATCACGATTGTTTCGTGAGTTTTGTTTCAGAGCGAAACGTCCAGTAATTTGGTCACCCTAAAAACAAATAAGGTATTAGGAATTATGCTTTGCTTAAAAAATTCACTTTAAACTTAGTCTTATATTTTATATTATGTTGTACATGAAAAATTTATATTTGTTTAGTGTTTAATAAACTGTAGACCAAAGACTAGACTGTCATTCCACTGAAATTAGGATAAACAGGCTGGTGCCCTGCCTTATTTTGATTTAGCACAACTGCAAAAGATCAAACCTCACTTATCTAAGGCATATCTGATCGGCTGTGCATTTCTTGGTTTGAATCACAAGAAAATGTATCGTTTTCCCAAAAGAATATAAAATTATATTTATGTATAATTTAATCATTTAAATAACTATGGGTAAATAAAGCTGATATGTGGTTCTCTTACCCGTTTGACAGTCATGTAGTCCTTGAGGTAAAAGACAGTCTGCTTCCAGTGAGTATAAGGTGCTTCGGGAGCTGTAGAAAACCAAGTCTTCTTGTGACACTTTGAAAATTCAACAGTGAAAAAAGTCACGACGGCATGTACATAATCATCCTGACGAGCAATTAAACTGAAAGGAACATCAAAGCTAAGGTCATTCCTGCTTATAGTGTTCAGGTCGATCTCCAACAATGGGCAGTGATTCGTCACCACCTGTAATAACAAGATAAAATTAAAAATAAATACACATATCATTCCACTATTTAGTAATTTAGTAATGAATATTGGTTAGCTTTGGACTTACCATTTTCTGATCAACGACATCAACGAGGGGCTCTCGAATTGCAACGTGACGAAGACAACTCATGTCAAAACCATAGACATCATCCCACCAGTGGATTTTGTCATCCTTGTACTGCCGATCCTCAATAGCTGTGATGTAAAGGGAGCATTTGTCTGGGAAAAGCATTCCTCCTGGGTTGAGCCACTTGTCCCTGGCCAACAAAACGGTTTCCAACATGGACTCATAAAAGAGACAATATCCCATCCACTCAGAAATGATAATGTCCACTTTCTCGACTGGTAACTCGACTTCTTCAACTTTCCCTGGAGATCAACATTAATTCTTTTATTACTCGAGCTTGGATATTTAATCAAACAAAAGTACAATTTTGTGTTCCTGCGTACCTTTAATAATAGTTATGATGTGATCCATTCTGTTTGCTTTGACAATGCTCTGGGCATGTTGAGCAATGTTGGAGCACTCAATTCCAATCACCTTTGCAGCTCCAGCCTTTGCTGCAAACATAGATAAGATCCCTGTTCCACATCCGACGTCCAATACAATCTTTCCCTAAATCCATTGAAAAATAATTAAATACAACATCCATCGGTGTATAAATTTTAACGATTAATCAAAATTCCCTGTCGGTTTACTTTGAAAAGATGTTTGTTATAATACATGGAGTTGCGATACGTCAGAGTTCGAACTTCATCCTTCAACATTTCCTCGTGAATCCCAAAATGTGCGTACGAGTCAAAATAATAATCCTTTGAAGTCATTTCATCGACCTCAATGTTGGGATTAGGGAAGTCGGCTTTGTCAGATTTTCCTGATGCTGTTCCATTTACAACGACCTCCGGGGCCCCATTTTCTCCAACTTCCATCATTATTTTATTTGGAGTTTTTCCTAAAAATAAAGCATGGAGAATGAGGCTAGCCTTGCCTTCCTACTAAACTATTATGCGTAAGCACTGTCCACCGTTTTCAACGGTGTGCAGCTTCTTAAGCTTATGACTTATGACATGAACGCGCGTAAATATCAGCGGAGGGCTTGACAGTAATTATAAGGAACAAAAACTCTGCCAATGTACGTTTGCTGTAATGAATTAATATGAAACTATTTGGATTAGGACTACTGCTGTATGACTTTACGATACATGGTGAAACGCGAAAATTCCCTAGGCGTAGTGCACAAGGGCTCTGGTATAGTGCACATAGCCGCACTGTGAGATCTAGTTATCAAAACCGGCAGTATTTATTTTCCCTACCTCTAATTGCTACATATTATACATAGATGACTTCTGTTTGTTATTGCTTGGGACCTTGGGACTTTGAAGGTCAAAAGTAAAACGGTTACGACCCATGTAAGGCACCGATCTTCCCCTTGTCTGGGGGAAGCGGTACATATTAGCTTTTACTTGATTAGCATGAGCGCTTTTGGCTTATGAATCTCAAATACCAAGTCAAGCAGAATATGCATTGTACAGTAAAAGAGTAAAACTACCTAACTGCCTTTGAATAATTTACATTCTAACCAACGGCAATGGAGCATGCAGCAGCTTAACTTACTGCTATTTGGCCTTTCTTCTAATCCTGCCCTACCTAACCTAGCACCCAACAAAATACCAAACCTGGATTATTAAATGAGTGAATTTGAACTTACCAAGTTCCAGAGAAGAGAAGAAATCCTTCAAAATTGCAGGCAGTCAGCAGTTATTAAAACAAGAGAAAATGCTGAGGATGCAGAAGACGACGACGACGGCGAGACGGAGGAAAGAAAGAGCGAGATGGAAGATGGATGATTACTCGCAGAAAGCAAGGAGCGAAGTAAATGCCTATGCCAATGCAGAGAGACGGAAAGAAAGAAAAGCCAAAAATGCTGAGTGCGTGGTGTCTATGCCTGTGCCTGTGCCTGGACAAGCAAAGCAAAAGCACATTGCACAGAAGTACCGGGACAGAGAACCAGGCGCCAGACTCAGATATCCACTACCAACTCATTCACAGATGGCAATCACAAAAATTACAATATCTAAAATCTAATTTAAACCTATTTCAAAACACACAAGCAAAAAATACATGGAAAAATTGAATAAGATAATTCTTTCCAAAATGCTAAGAAAAATCTATTTTCAGATTCAGTTTTACCAAAATTAAAATTAAAAGTTTAAGTCCAAATTCTGCCCATGTTAAACTAAGGCCAGCGACAAGTAGTACATTTCAAGCGGGACACATGGATTCCTAGACTCGTGCAATTTGCCCTGTACAAAATAAATGTGGCCGGGCTCGGTAGGAGCACACGCGTTGACCCTGAATCTGAACATTTTGGTGTTTTACGTTATTTTTATTGCTAAAATTGGCAAATTTGGAATTTATTTTAAAGGTTTTGAATTGAGCAAGGAGTAGTTAGTCAAAATGCCCGAAATGGATCAAGTAAGATTCTCTGACACGGGCGAATATGTTGCAATTTCTGGAAATGATGGCCGACTCAGGATTTGGGAAACTGCGACGAGTACATTAAAACAAGAATTTACACCTGCAGCCCATTTAACGACAGGATGTACTTGTCTGGAATGGGCACCTGCAAGACAAACTGTAAGGAAATACGGTTAAAGGACATTTTATGAATGAATTGATTTTATGCAAGCTTGCTAGTATGATGCTTAAACTGGAATCTATCAATCTATCTTAATTGCAATTTTTATTATTTGAATATTTTTCAGGGGAGCAAGAAAAAGAAGAAAAAAGTACTTGACGGGGATATTATTGTAATGGGAACTAATATTGGATCCCTATTGTTCTACGATATGACAAAAGCTCAGTTGATTGCACATTCAAAAGAAGCTCACGCAAAAGAAGTGACTGGACTTTCTTGGAGTGCAAATACATTATCCTTGTACTCCTGTGGTAAAGATGGTTATCTACTGGAATGGGATCCTTCAACAACAACACCTGTCAAGTAATACAAACCAAAATTATATTGTCATTTCCTTGCTGATGGTTATGGACTAATACTGGTATATTCTGGTTTAATTTATTTTAGCCGATGGCAAGGATCCAAGCACGCGATTACAGCTGTGTGTGTTTTTAATAATAACTTGCTAGTAGCTAGCCGAGGGATTAATCTGTGGGATTTGACTTCAAAAACAATACTTTCATCCTACACAGGACACCCTAAAGATATACTTCGAATGACTGCCATTCCATCATCAGACTATTTCATTACAATGGGCCACGATGATAGGCATTTAAAGATTTGGTAATTTAACTATACCATAAATAAATAAAGTTTTGTTTGCATTTGTGTAAGTAAATAGGTAAATATCTAAACTGAATTTTATAGGTCGACGGGCGAGAGGAATTCTGTAGTGAGTTTAGTCGTTCCAGATATTCCACTTCACTACCATGTCATGACCCAAGAAGCAAGTGGTGAAGTTTCTGTGGCGGTTGTGACCAGTAGAGGTCGAGCTCACGTTTTCCAGAAAAAATTGAATGGGCCCATGCGAAAACCACTTATGCCGATCAGTACACTACAGATCCAAGACAAGAGTGGAGATGGTGGTACTGCTATATCTGTTTTGACTTGTTTTTTGTTACAAGAAGGCTCAACAAGTCTTCTTGCATCATATGGCAATTCGGTCCGGTTTAGATTTGNCAGTACACTACAGATCCAAGACAAGAGTGGAGATGGTGGTACTGCTATATCTGTTTTGACTTGTTTTTTGTTACAAGAAGGCTCAACAAGTCTTCTTGCATCATATGGCAATTCAGTCCGGTTTAGATTTGAGAAATTTGTAAGTCGAAAATAAAGTATAAAGGCACCCGGTTTTTGTTGAAATGATTATCGATAAAAAATATTTATGTTACATTTTCATTTAATTTTGAGGATATCGAGGAACTTGCAAAGATTGGACCGGTCATTAGAGAATTTTCTTCCAAAGGAAAACTAGACAAGTCATCAAACACCACAAGCTTCAAGAATCAGAAACAGCAGCTCACAGTTATTCGAGATGACGTTAAAAAATGAAAGGTACCTGGTTTGAAATGATTGTCGATAAATAGTTTATACTACATTTCATTTCAGGATATCGAAGAACTAGGAAAAATGGGACCGATCATTAGAGAATTTTCTTCCAAAGAAAAACCAGACAAGTCATCAAACAGCACAAGCTTCAGGAACCAGAAACAGCAGCTCACAGTGATTCGTGATGACGTTAAGCATTTACAGCCTGGGACAGAAACATTGGCTGGGACAGCATCAAGCACAACCGGAGGAAAAAAGAGAAAGAAGTCAGAGACAGAGGCTTCACAACCTGACGGAGAACTCCCAATGGAGGAAAGATTGACGAATTTAACACTTGAATCAGCAACCGGGTCAATCATTAGAGAATTTTCTTCCAAAGGAAAACTAGACAAGTCATCAAACACCACAAGCTTCAAGAATCAGAAACAGCAGCTCACAGTTATTCGAGATGACGTTAAACATTTGCAACCTGGGACAGAAACTTTGGCTGGGACAGCATCAAGCACAACCGGAGGAAAAAAGAGAAAGAAGTCAGAGACAGAGGCTTCACAACCTGACGGAGAACTCCCAATGGAGGAAAGATTGACGAATTTGACACTTGAATCAGCATCCGGGTCAGGTTCTGGAATACGAGGAAATAATTTGGGCCATCTTCTGAGTCAGGTATAAATTTCACACGAATTGAAAATTAAATTGAGATTCAGGTAACTGAGCAAATTCTGTTTTTAGGGATTACACAGTAAAGATACTAGGATTTTACATTCTGTATTATCCAAATGGGATGAGGAAGTCATCACAAATACAGTGCGCTCGCTGCCGGTTCAACTTGTCCTAGCTCTTTTGAATGAAATTAAAGTTATGCTTGCCGGAAAGGGACAAACGTAAGGAATTATTGACTTGCTGTATTTCAACTGAACTAATGAAACTTTTACTGGAATTCTTCAAACAGGAATAACACAATCCTGAAGTGGCTGAAAAGCGTCTTACAAATTCATTCGTCTTACCTGATGTGCTGCCCTGGAGCTGATGAGCTTTTGGGTCCCTTCATGTCCCTTCTTCACAGTCGAGAAGTCCTGTACCCACAACTATGTCAGCTAAGAGGGAAGCTGGAGCTTATCAAAGGAAACATTGACGCCAAACAACACAAGGCTGAACCCGTTAACGAGGCTCTCCTTGTGTTCAATGATGGTAAGTTCAATTAGTTCATTAGAAATCATTTACTATAGATTCTTCTAACTTCCGGATTTCTATTTATTTAAAAAAGAACCATCAGAGGACGAAGATGAAGGAGATGAAGAATTTATGGCTGAGTCTGAAGAAGATTTCCTAACTTCTGATGACCTTGGAGGCTCAGATTCTGATGAAGAAGAAAAAGTTACTGATAACGAAGATGACAAATCAGACGACAGCGGAAGCAAAACAACAGAAAGCGAGAGCAGCGATGAGAGTGAAGACGCCAAACAACACAAGGCTGAACCCGTTAACGAGGCTCTCCTTGTGTTCAATGATGGTAAGTTCAATTAGTTCATTAGAAATCATTTACTATAGATTCTTCTAACTTCCCGATTTCTATTTATTTAAAAGAACCATCAGGGGATGAAGATGAAGGAGACGAAGAATTTATGGCTGAGTCTGAAGAAGATTTCCTAACTTCTGATGACCTCGGCGGCTCTGATTCAGATGAAGAAGAAAAAGTTACTGATAACGAAGATGACAAATCAGATGATAGCGGAAGTAAAACAACAGAAAGTGAGAGCAGCGATGAGAGTGAAGTCGAGAAGATGGAAAAAAATGTTGCTGCTTCCAGTGCAAACACTAAAACTAAAAAGAAAAACATTTCATCAAAACCCAAATCCAATCATGTTGGAAAGGAGAAGAGCAAAATCAAAGGAATTGTTTTGGATGAGGACAGTGGGCCTGAGTCGATGGATGATGACGGCTAAACAATTTCGCCTTTGTTATATTTAATTCAATATTAATTATGATCAGCCTGCTTATAATTTTTAAAAAAACATGACTGTATTTTGAATGCACTTGAAAGGAATTGCGATCGCAATTTGTTATTAAAAATTATTGTTTATTGTTCTCTAAGTTTGCTTCTGTACATGGCTCAAAATTTTTAAGCGATTAGAATTAGAGACAAAAATATTCGCCTTAATTAAACGTCCACCTCTTGTTTTTTTGAAAATACTGAGAGTTTTAAGGACATTCGTTTTTTCTTTTCTGGATCAGGTGCAGCAATTACTGCAGATTCGACTTCTTCCGATTCCTCGTCGAAACTTCGTTTGCGTTTCTTTTCCAGGCACTTGTCAGAATTTTCCTACAGTAAGATAGTGCAGTTCAGTGCATTTAAAATTCATAATAGTCATAATTAATTTGGCAATATTTCTTACAATGTGTTCGTTCATGTTTTCAGAATCTTCTTCCACGTCGATATCAGCAGTCGTAAGTTGCTCAGAGTTTTCGCTAGAACCATTCGTAGCATTAC
>WJEZ01003041.1:0-11742 GCA_009869925.1 Thalassaphorura encarpata
ATATAGGCAGGCGAGGTGTGTCATGCACGATAAATGCATAACACGATCATGCATGATCCATTTGTGAAATTGCGATTGCCTGCCGGAAGAATTTAAGTGATTCGATCAAAATCGAAAGCTAAAATAGAGTTTGCAGTTTTTATTCTTCCGGGTAGTGAGAAACGGAAATTTGGAATTGCATCGAACTCTACTGTGTGTTGTTGATATCACCACGCAGTTTAATAGAATATCTGAATGCAACACTTGTCAAAAAGCTTTGGAAGGATATTTATTATTGTTGATTTGATTTGAGTCTGATTGAACACCTGCCTTTTGGTTTGTCAGGTCTTCAACTTCCGTCAGAAGAGGAAGGTTTTGTTTGCTCAGTTAAATTTAGCTAAATTGTACCTTGGGCTTCACCACAATAACAAATCCCAAGTTTTCCCAGTCGTTTCGCAATACATTTTATATACTAATAACTTTTTTTTAATTTGATTTCCAGCCATGAAGAATCTCCTGACGTACATTTCCAATTTCTGCTCTTTGCAAAATCATCTGATAGAAATGGAACCCCAACACCGAAAATGGCGACGAATCAACGGACTCCAACTTCCTCTACATCCACAACAAATCTTAGGATGGTTTTGTATCTTGGCGGGTTTTGCCTTCACTTATACATTCCTCCTTTCCGCTCTTCCAGATGAATTGGTTCCAGAATTTTATTTCACGACCGCATTTGTATTTGGAATATTTCTAATTTTTTATTTTGGGGCCACACTGCTGGATCCAGCTCAAGAGGAAGTTCGTGCTAGAAAATCCACTCGCCCAGTTCCAGAATTTGATCGTTCTAAACATTTTCATGTGATTGAGAATGGTCGTTGTCATCTTTGCAACATTACAGTGAATCATCCTCGGATCAAACATTGCAGCTTATGTAACAAATGTGTAGATGGATTTGATCATCATTGTCGATGGTTGAATCATTGTGTTGGGCGAAGAAATTATTTTTATTTCTTTGGCTCTGTCGTTTTTGCAGCATTGTCAGCCATCTTATTGATTTTTAGCTGTATTTTCGTCATTGTCAGAATTTGGTGTCCTGTCCCAGTGGAATTCGGACATCATCGTGGAAACAATTCAGAATCCGATTTTTATAACAGTACGAGTGAAATTATTAATACGAATCAAACAGAAAGCCAAAACCAGACTTTAATTTTGCCACCACCTGGATTCACAATGCATTCTTTGCTGGGATCAAGTTCGACAAAAACTTTGCTGTTTGGCTCCGTGATTGTTCTCCTCCTTGTCGTCCTAAGTATGTTGGGTCACCTGTGCATCTTCCACGTGTACATCTGTTTCAAGGGTATGACGACCTATGAATATTTGAAACCCAAACTAGCATCTACAGCAGGAGCTTCTATGGATTCTGGAGATTCTGGAAGACCAGACTCAGCATCGGACGCGGAAGAAGGAATTAGCGTGATTGATGGCCCAGGGATGCCAATGGATGAGAAATCCACTGATGCTGATGCCGAAGGACAAGATGATGTAATTTGGAATACAATGACAGAAATTGATCTCGATGCCACAGCCACGACGGCTAATGCTAATGCTACTAGTAAGCAAAATGGAAAAGGAGGAAAGAATGGAAAATTTAGTGGAATTACTTTGAGAAAACTTGGAAGCGCCAAATCCTTGCCTGAGTCTGAAGAAAAAGCTGCAAAATTTTGGAAACCTTGGGATTTTCTGTTTAAAAAGAATAAAAACAAAATTGAACCCAAGCAGGGGAGCCCTGTAAAAAAGTATTAAGATTAAGATCATCGCGTCAACTGATGTTGTGTGAAAATTATTTAAGCTAAATTGATTAAGACCCAGTGCCCACCTAACCCTGCCCTGGCAAACAATTAAAAATTATCCAAACAAAACTCAATGTATTAAACGCAATGATAATTTTAAGAATTAAACTAATAAGATATTAAGATAATGAAACAAACCAAATTTTGTGAAACATGTTGTGAAATGAAATTCCCGGACGTGTTCTTCCGTCCGATTAATTTATAATGTATGCTAAGTGTCTACCTCGAAATGTGAATTTTGGAACCCAGTGTTTTTCAACTGAATAAATCAATCAACTGTAAAATATATTACTGCTTAATAATTTTGAGTAGTTCTGGATGCATTCTATAGGCCATACGTACCTCTCAAGGGTGGTAGAAAATACGGAATTTGAGTCGAGTAGGGATTTAGTACCGAATTCTATTGTACGAGTTAACCACCTGGCCTGATGTCGTAAATAATTTAATACTAGTGTATTACGAGTATGAATCATTTGTATAATTCAGTCGAACATTTAATAATCACATCACTTACTCATTTACATTTTTCCATCAAGATAAACTTTATCACCTTCGGTTTCAACATTCTGAAAGCCTCCATGAATACTTCTATTTGCTAGCGGAAAATGTCGATGATAAGGAACACAAAACTGTTCAAGTCAAAATAGTGTCTCAGTGTCATGTATTAAATATATTTTTACAAAACTTTAATTATTAGTACAGTTAGCTCTGAGGTCATAGGTCATCAGTCATCAGTCTTTGCAGCAGCAGCACAGTACTTTGCTTAGACATGTGAACGGGAGACAAATGATTTCTTTGGCACAGGCGCAGAACATGTACGAAATGAGGCAAGAGAGGACGATGAAACCAACAATGCAGGCTGCAATTACCCACGCCCATGTTTGCCAAGACCATCTAAATAAATAAAATCACATTGTTAAATTTAGTAATGACAGTCGCATAACCTAAATGAAATTCTTACCCGTCGCCATCCTCTTCGTCTCCATCTGCTTTGGTCTGATTTATTCTTGGATCCTTAATAGCCCCAGATGCATTTTCCCGTGGATTGGCCGGAAGGGCTGAAACGATGGTCAAAAGTTGTCCACACAAAACAACAGCCAGCAAAATGAAAGCAGCGATCCTTGAAAACTTTTTCTGGGAAGCCATTGTTGATGAATTTCTGGCACTGGAGGTCGGAGAGCAAATGAAGAAAAACAAAAGTCTGTCGTGCTCGGCTCAGCTGGACAATCACTAAACTAATTAACGAAAGCCACGGGAAGGTAATGCACAATGCAGTGGTTAAATATTTAAGTATTTTATCCAAACTCTCTCTCACTAACTGACGGACTATTTTTATGACTCACGCGTCCTACACTTGACTCTGCACGTATGTATCCTGCCTGTTAAGAACTGCTAGCTAAATGTACGAACAACGTACGCACGTAAATTGTAATGAGTCAACTAACTAATACATGGGACATTTATTTCCCATTTGCATTGTATTGTACGATTGGTTTATATGACAAGACGGACTGACGGTACATGCAAAGCAAAGGAAAAATGGAAAAATAAGATAACAATGGGCAGAGTTTGGAATAGTAGAGATTAGATAACTGCAGCAAGTTAAACTAGTTGGATTTTGCTTCACAGATCCAGGCCTAAATCCCGTTCACAGTATAGAGTAACTGTACGTACATTATCATCTAAAATTAATATATTCGTCATACATATTGTAAGAGATATTTCAGGGTAATATCAAACGTCATTTTATACGAAACTCTTTAGGATTCTAATATGATTAACTTGGTAACACCCATGGAACTTCACTTCATTTGGTCTACACTTCCTTACTTTAGAAAGTTTTAATTCAAAATTACATAGTAATTTTAATAAAATTGTGTATTCAGTACGTTTTCATTTTTTATAACGTCCGTTCGGGCTCTATAAGCTAGTTGGCACAATTTTTGTTAATTTGAACGTAGAACAAATTGCATAGCAATAACAATAATGATTTCCTTACTCGCTTAGCCATGGCTTGACTGGTAAATATAAACTAAAAGTGCTTATCAAATCTGAGCGAGCAAGTATGTTATGTGTGCTGCTGTTCCTGTTTCTTGATGCAAAGTGATAATTAGCTCTAATTATGTCAGAACACACCTGTTTGCTTTAAGCTTTATCGTCATCGACATCACACATATATGATGAACACTTATTTATGAGTTTTTGTATGGTTTAATACGAACATCCAACTTGTATAGGAAATTTTGATATAACGTTTGCTATAGCTATTAAGCTGGACCGCCATCCTATCAGAACAGAAGTTGACTAGAATTCTCAAAATCACGTCATTTGGTATTTTCCATACCTGATGTTTCTGAAAGTAAAGGACATGACTCGTTAGCTATCACGAGGTCAGGTCAAGGAAGCTCAACAATTTTGAAATTGAGCCTCAGCGTCAGAATCTTGTTTAAAATTCAGTATTACCATGCCCTCCCCTATTGTATTTCACGTTGAACCCACGTCGCTTGCAGTCAGTCACAGTCACAACAATGAAAACTAGTCAAAATTCATGTATTGTTAGCATTGTAATTTATTTCATTTCATCTCATTCATTCACATATACAGGTAAAAGGTAAAATCTTTAAGTAAAGTAAAGTTTTATTTCTCTATGTATCTTTTGTATATTTTTCATTTCTTTTCTTCAGACTCAGGCTCAATGTAGTATTTGATGAGATCTGTGGCTGCAAAGGCAAGTCTGGGCTCCAGAGTTCTAGACAAAGAAATAAAAAATAAATGGTTATTCTAATTTTAATTTATTCAATTCCTTTGTCAACCCAAAATACCGCGCAACGCACGTCGCAATTTCCTGCCCTTCCGATTTTATCATATGGTAATTTTGATAGGGATTTCTATTATTGGAAACAAATTATTACTCAGAATCAGTCGAGTTAGGTCAGAGGTCAGGGCACAAAGAAATAGTTGAAAGAGATGTCAGATTAGACTCCAACGAAGGAAACAAAAACGAATGAATGGATTTCTCAGGTAGGTAAAGTTGTTAAAATGTAGATTTTCTGATAAATATATTGCGGAATTACGCGTCAAGAATCACGCCACCATTTTTAGAACTGAATGTTGGTTTGGCACCTACCTTAATTTATTGACGAAAATACTTAGAGCTCCTGGAATATAGACTCGTTCACAATTTCTTCGAAATCCTTCAATTATTTTCTTTGCTGCAACGTCTGGCTCAATTATAGGAAACCAATAGGGAAATCTAAAAATTATAAAAAGATGAATAAAGNTTGCTGCAACGTCTGGCTCAATTATAGGAAACCAATAGGGAAATCTAAAAATTATAAAAAGATGAATAAAGGAATTAATGGGCTTACCATAAATACCCGGGTATTCTACGACTTACCTGGTAAATTCCTTGACATTTTTGAGCAACATGGTCCGACAATAGCCGGTATACACAGTTGTAAATTTAATATCTGGTTTTTCTGGTAGAAACTTGAGTTCATATTTCAAAGAATTGATGAATCCATCCACAGCTTGATTCGCAGCAGAATATGGGGCTAAATTTCGACTAGGACCCATAGCTGGCCCAGAGCATATCGTCACAATTTGACCTTTTCCATTTTGTATCATTTCAGGTAAAAGTTCCTTCAGGATCCAGAATTGTGGAAAAACATTGACTTCAAAGCATCTCAAAATTTCTCTAGGATTGTGACTTAGAAAAGTATGGCAAGGGAGAATTCCAGCATTGTTGATTACAATGTCAACGGTCCCAACTTCTCGACGAATCTGGAAATAAAAAATCGAATTTGCATTTATATCTATACGATTAGATTTTACTTCAAAATTCATTACTTTTGCTATTGCCCCTTCAACAGCTATGCGATCTGATACATCGACTGAATATGCAAAAGCCTTGAGTCCAATTTTCCTCAAATCCTTGACCATCAATTCATTTTCTCGTTTGTTAATATCCCAACAAAGGACTGTAGCTCCAGAACCCACGAGTTGCATACAAATTTCACGTCCAATTCCTCCAGCGGCTCCGGTTAGCTGAAAAATAGCAAAAAATAAAAATCCGGGTTGAGGAAAAGTCGCTCTTAATTGAATTTCACACGCACGTGCCTGGGAAAATTTTGAAATGCTTTCATTTTTATTACCAGCAAATTCTACGCATCCAGATACATTTAATATTTAGTAATAGTATAATTTTATAAAATTAAAATAATTACTTACCAAGATGATTTCCCCATCCAAAGGTTTCAAGGGCATAGGGAAAAAGTGTCGATATACTCCAGCAGCAAACACGTAAATCCCAAGGAGGAAGAAACGCAACAAGTCCCACACGGTTTCAAAAAATGAGAGAAAACCCATAATTATTTTATTTAATTCTTAATTAATTGACCAGTGCACGAATCACTAGACTAACTAATCACGACACTACTGCTTGTCAATAATTCCATGAATATGAATTAAAATACAAAAAACAAAGGAAATTGTTGTACTTTAGTCTAGCCCATGTCCACTGTCCACTCCACTGCACAGCAGATTAGCAGTTTGGAGTTGAACCTTGTATTTTGAATTGGATTTGTTCATCATTCATTAGATTTATCATCAAGCCTAGCATGGCCAAGTACGGTACAAGGGCAACTTGATTAATTTATGTAATATGATAACTTCATGTTAAAAGTATAGAAATGAATATTTTTGATTCCTGTTTCTATTCGTGAACCCAATACGACCTCTGTAACCCTGATTAAATTATTAATCTTCAGTCCAGGCAATAAATGACTTTACATCCGTTCTACCAGCTTATACTAGGAATTAATTTTAATTTTAAATTAATTAATTAACAACTTTACGGTGCGGTGTAACCAGTTTAAACAAGTTGAGTTGATAATTTGGGCAAGGCACTCGTTCCTCGTGTGCCTTGCGCTTGCCTTGTAACATGTACTCTTATACAGATATCATGCGTGAGATTAAATAATGTTGTAGAAACAAGAATTAGTTTTAAAAAATGTCATTTTTTACTCCCAATGAACTGAAGGACGCAAAGTCCAAATCCAAGTCAGACTTGAAAGTAGTGACAAAGTGCAAAGTTCAAAATCACCTGCTTTTGCCTTTCCTATTTACTTTTTCTGTGTACACATTAGTAGATCATTTAATTGGGTAACTTGAGTAATTAGAAATCCCTACCTAATCACTTGCAATTTTGTAAAACGATGGTTAAGGCAATAAGATAAAATTCCTGTTCAAGGCTCAAGGCATTTGGATCGCATACATTGAAACTGAGAGGTCAATTTTTTGCTCGTGGGCTTTAATTAAGTCTAAGGTTAAAAGATGTCGAAGTAACATAGCGTAGTGAGTGACACAATCTTATTAATACAAATTATCCAGTACTTGGTCTCTTACTGCTACAGCTACCTCATAAAAGTAAAAAACTGAGCAGAAGTACGTATTACATAACACGAGAAGGTCAAAATGAATAAAAAAAAATTAGAAAACAAAAACAAATCAACCCAACACTTTGTTTATGAGTGCGAGATTGGGAATACCTGAATTGATTCAAATTTTCCATTTAAGAATTGCCGACAAGAAAGGCATGGAAAAGTTTTTGCGAGAATCTTCGTTTGATAATTATACCCTTTTTAATAATGGCAAGGTCCATTTTATTTTCAGATTGAATTACATCCGTGTCCATGGGTAAATGAAGGACATTGATGCTGGAACCTTAGCCTCAATTATAGCGGGCAACGTTGCCCTTGTATAATTTAGAATATTTCATTTGGTTTAGCCTGGCCTTAGCGAAAGGAAGCTCAGTCTGATTTACACTTTACAAGAGAGTTCATAGTTCACGTCATTAGCTCCAGCGTTTGTACCTTAAGTCGAATTAAATCATTTAAAATGAGTTTTGTCATTGGAGACTACAAGATTCAGGTTAGTCTAATTATTTTTTCTAGTCATTAATTTGTCATTTTCGAAATAATTAATTATTTCCAACTTTACTACATTTACTGCTTGACTTAAATTCGTAGTATTTGAATTTTTTAAAACCTGTTTTTCTGTCTGGTTTTTGTCTCGTCTGGTCCAGTCCTCAGTACACGTGTTCTAACTTACTTAAAACTTAAAATCGAGTTTTGAGTCTGAGCAACTTGGTTGAGTCTGAATCTGAATTGCATTTTACATTTTGCTGAACGCTGAACTGAACTGCATGTATGCATAATACTCAACCTGTATGTTTTCTGATGTGTTTTTCGTTTACATGATCTCAACTTATTTTGTAAGACTGGCCAAGCCAAGCAAGGCAAGGCCTATAGGGTTCAGTCCACTTGAATCTTGAATCAAAGGAAATAATAATACATGATTTCAACTTATTTTGTAAGACTGGCCAAGCCAAGCAAGGCAAGGCCTATAGGGTTCAGTCCACTTGAATCTTGAATCAAAGGAAATAATAATTACGACTACGTGTGGTGTGGACATTATAGTTGGATGACCTCAGCAGTCAGACTCAGAACCAAGTTTTTTGAACATGTTCTCCTCGCGTGATCTCTGATAGCTATAGCTGTACATGCTACACATGTAATCTTTACTCTCCTTCATAATAAGAATTGCCACAGTGTTCCTTTTTCTTAAAAGTCTACCGGCTATGAAGGCAAAACGCCGGCAAAGCTGAGCTGAGATGAGATAGAGATTATCCCCAAATCTTAGATAATGATGATGACGAGGATTATTGAGAATGTAGTAGAAACGTAGAAGTTAAACGTTAAATTAAACCAACACAAAAAAGCTTTACGTACTTCGTAGTCAAAAAAGAATAAAGACAAAAGGTTTTAATGGAAGTGTTTGTCCTCAAACTCTGACAGTTCATTTTGGTCTAATCGTTCAGACAGATTAAAAACACTTAAGATCAATACTTTTTAAAAAATCGTTATCTACAAGTCAAAGTGCACATTGTTTAAATTTGTTCCAAATTTTTTCTCATTGACTGAGATTTGACAGCCTTGTAAGGAAATTGTGGGATTTCTGAAGAAAATTTTCAATTTTTCAACAGCACGGCTCTTACTGATTGAGTATTCTTAAATATGTAAGTAAAATTTTTAATTAGAGCCATAGCTTGATGAATTCATTTCTAAATTAGATGAGTTCAAGTTAAGTTCATAGGGTACATTTCTCCTGGAAGAAAATTTGCATGGTCTGATGTTATGTGATACATCATGCCTAGTTCAACTGTACCCGCTACTACGCTACGATTTTACATGAATCTGCCTTGCTTAATTTATCTTCATAGTAATCTTAGTAGTTGCAGCAAACACTAAGTGCAAACTAACGAGTAAGCAAGCAATACTCGTTCTCCCACTTGATTTTATTTCCTGGGAAATCCCGGGACAGGAATTTAATTGATTGGGTTCAGTTTTTTTCAACTTGATTTGCATACTGGCCCCTCTCCTCGTCCTGGAAATCCCGGACGAGTTAAAGACTAAGGACCAATTAATATGAATAATAAGAACTTAAGGAAAATACGAGGGGTAAAATTACTGCATCTTGGGTGAATTTAATTTACAAGAAAAAAATAATTTTATTACTAAAGACTTTTCAGTAGTTATAATTAAGTGCTGATAGGGCCACATGGGAAGTAAAAATGTGAGGCGTGCATAAGGATGAGACAGCTCGACGACTACTACTGTAGTAAAAACTCTACTATTAAATTATAATAGCTTAGTTAGCTCATGTGAATTTTCTTATTAGTTGCCTGCCATATCCATTGTCAGGGATAATTATTTAAGGACGTCAAGTCCAGTTTACTTGACTCCTTCCTCTCATTCCGTGTTTGCTTTGGGTTGGCAGCGGATTCCCTTAATTAAATTAATTTTATTTTATAAATTCAAGGCTAAGGACACTTTGAGTAGAAGTGTATTTAGTGAAAGTCAAGGTTTCCCCAACTCACTCACTCAGGTTGTTGTTTCCTTCCATTCTGACTTGACTACCTGGCTCATTTTGCATTGAAATAGTTGAGTTTCAACTTTTAAGCCAAGTAAGTGATTTTGAACTTGACATTGATTTTCAGCTCAGCCCCACGCGTTAACAGTAAATAAATATTATCATAATACTACTACTACTACCCAACTGATTACGTACGAGTACCTACCTGTCTCTTGATTGTGATCAATTGCCAACGAAATAAATAAAAATAACAATAAATTAATCTAACCTAAACTCAACGAAAGCAAAACGCAAGCAAAATCTGATATCTGCCTTCTAGGTAAGCTAAATTCGGTTTAATTAAATAAAATATTCATTCTATAATATCAAATTCTTGCATTTTTTGTGGAATTCGATGCCACTGAATTTTGAATTTGCCCTTTCTTTGTTCTTGAATTGACTTTATCCAAAGGGCATGACTCAGACTCAGGCCGTCAGACGTAGACAGACATTAAAAAACTATTAAAATTAGATGGGTTTATTTATCGTTAAATGTAATTACTCATTAATCCATCATTTATGGCGTCATATAGGATAGCGTAGGAGAAGACAGAAACACTGCGCTAGTATTGTCAATGCGAATGACTATTAGTTATGACATGACCATCAGTGAGAGTGAGTATTGTACAAGTCAATCATTGTAAAATATTTTATTAGCTTTTTCTTTTTTCATCCAGTCTCAGTATCATTCTCAAGTCTTGATTTGGCTTGACTTAAAATAAAAGTTTCAGTTTAATTTTGAATTTGCCAATTTCTGGAAATTTTGACATCTTAGCAAGTCGAAGTCGGCTTTGAGTGAATTTTCTACAAACATTTTCGTGCTAGTCGTCTCTTAAAGCACAGGTAACGTAAAACCAAATACCTTCTTTGCTAGTTTGTTCCCTAAAATTTATAGTAACCATCTGAGGTCATTTTTGCTGGTTGACTCTTGAGAATTTCGGATTAATTTTCTGGCCAAATACACATGCAGACTGCAGAGGAAAGAATTTAAAATAGAATCAGCGAGCTAAGGTAAAAATTGAAAAGAAACAAGGCAAGGCAAGATGGATTCAATTCCGTTCATGAATACTTGTATATGTATTTTACAGAACAGTAAACAACAAAGTATAACAATGGTTAATTAGCACGCTAGTGTGCCTAGCCCTATTTCTTTGTGTTTGTTTACTGTGTATTTGTTCTATCAGAGATACGAACAATTCCAAGCAAGGGTAGGAATGTATGAGCAATATCTGGCACATTGCTCCCCGCGGTTAATAACCAAATTAGGCTTAGTGGCATAATAGCATTTAAGTCCCGACTCAGTTTATCTTTTGGCAATTTATCATTTGCAAGGCAAGATATGGCCACATAGCAGGAGAATTGGTGACCGGTTCATTATCCAAAGTAGTCCAAAAAAGTAGGTCCCCGGACCACTAGAACCAGACTAGATATTACACTAGATCTTGCCTACGTTCTAGACCCAAACAAACGTACAGTAAAGAAATTAGCCAATCAAGCCTTCTATTATTCTAAAAATACATACAAATTATTCAGGTCAAACCAACAAATTTCGACATTTGGAAGATTTTGAAAAGAACAATGAGATGAGAAGGCACGTGGAAACAATTTTTCATTCATAATTTTGTGGTACCAAGTAATGATCACATTTTCTGTTACTTACCCTGTTTTAGGTCGTCGTCTTTTTACGTTAAAATTTAGGTTTGACGTCATTGACAACGATAATCTTGAATTGCCAAATCTTTTGACGAGGCGGTGGTGGTAGCAATCGCAATAGCAATGATTTCACCCAATTAGTGTACAAAATTGAAAGAAATTTCTATTTAGGCGTTCGTGTGGGCATTGACGTCATTCGTCGTAGAAAACGGATTCATTTATTATATCAATTGTCATTATAATTTAAACAGACAAAATGATAGTTCATCATTCAGAGGGCAGG
>WJEZ01003042.1:0-11739 GCA_009869925.1 Thalassaphorura encarpata
TGCATTGACCACCAGGACACCAGGATTGTAACATTGCAATGGTACAATTTTTTGTGAGAATAATTCATTTTACTGTACCCTTCTCTCATTCCAAGTAGCTACATAAATTTTGGTAAAAAACCTTGCTTGTACGTAGTAGTACTTCCAGAAGAAAGGAAAACTCAACCATGAATCTTTCCTGCCGGGTAAGTAAGTTAGCGTCAAAATAGTTGACTATCCCTTTCAATCAAAATATTCTGTCCGACAGGAACTTGGAGCTAAACTCAAGTCCGGTTTCTCGTTCTCGCTCCTGTTTATGTGTTTTTTTGAGTCATAAGAAGAAAGAAGACGTCTTGAGCCAAATGTTGTGTAAGTAAAGGGATAAGGTAGTTTAAAAACATCAGCAGACTAATCAAATGTGAAATGGAGAAGAGAGAAGCATTAATTAAACGAGACAGCTTACTACTGAGGAATTTTTAAAAGAAAGAAACCCTCCGGATGAATTTTTACTTGATAAGTTTCGGATTCCAAAGAAATGAAAATGCTGTTGAATGTGTTACCACCCAAGTCCCCGAAAGGCTCATCTGTCACTTTTTGTGTACTTTGGCTTTTGAATACTTTAAAATTTCAAATGAGAGAAATGTAATGCCTTATAATTTGAACTGTAATTCAATTCATAATGCATGAATCATATAATCATTCCACTCGTACCGGTACCGGCAGACTGCATTAATTAGGTGTGTATTATTTATTCTTTTGCGGCAAGCCAACTCGGATATACGCTTGAACGAATTTGAATATCCTAGTCCAGTTACATCCGGGAGTTGAGCTCTTCAATAATATTTGCAAATACAATACAATTAACAGTGATGCTGATACTAAGTCTAATAAGTCATTCAACCTTTCAGTTGATTCCATTGATACTTCTTATTATTTTAAAAGATAGTAAAGTACATGAATGGTAGAATCTTTAAAGATAGATTTGGCTAAAAGATCGTCTTACCTGTAAAAGGGAAATCCCTGTGGCACATGAAGATCCATTGGCATTGAAGGATGTGTCCCTTGCACATGTGCCGTGTAAGGGTCGCTTGATGGTCCCATCATTTTTCAAACTTAAGCTCAATCAAGTGAACAAAGTAATTTAGTTTTAGTTTACTTTTTTCAAATAAAATCTTAAGAACTTTGATTGCATCCTACAACTTTTATAACTTTTGTACTCTTTCGTATAAATCTCAATATTAAATTTCAACCGTATGAGATTCAGATTCGCACTTTCTGCCACATTCACTACTGGTAAAAATTGAGTCAAATTCCTCTAATTATCAGAATACTTCACACGACAGTATTAAAAAACCAGGAATTTATGTATTGATCTACAATCTCAACAAGATTTGACGCTTGTAGTAAATGTCCAATTGTACTTGAGAAATATTCACGTACATGTAGCACGGACTTATAACACAAGGTGACAATGACTCTGTCCGATGCCTAACCAGAATAGAACGTGTGATTTTCGGCGTGAAAGTAAATGTATTAATGTGACTCCATCTCGGCTTGGCGGTTGAAGGAAGACTGAGCCAAGGGAAATTTTGAGGGAAGTGAAAATCCGGAGATTGGGCGGAGTCAGCGGGTTGGTCTTCTCTTGGTGATCCCTCACGCATGGAGCAAGCAAAGTCCACACGGCACGACCGAACAATGTGAATGGGCTGATGCACCCTTTATGCACTTCCGCAGCGACAGGTTGATCATTAGCATCGTTTCTAGTCCAAACTTTCACCTTAGGTGTGCTTTCTTTCATTTTTCTATAAAGAACACCTATCTTTCCTAATTTTCCTGTATGTTTCGTAGTATTTCTGTTCGGGTTAATAACGAACGCATCACCCGTGCCTCATCGTAAATAATAAAGTTTCATTACAAGTCGTAGTACATATTGAATTGCATTGCATTGCTTGAAAGTGACAGGCAGCCTGGCAAGAAGAAAATGTTGTTGTCTGTTGTGTTGTGTTGGATTTGATTGAATGTTTAAATATTGGTTTGAAAAATAAATCGGAAAGGATTGCTGGGCTGTCGTCTCGTGCTGAGATGACTAATAGGAGACCCAACTCCAGGGAGTCGGGTGCCTGTGCCTGGCATACCTTACCTGCCAATATACAGAATCCAATTTTTCCAAACGCGAAGCGAACGTACTCCAATCATAAGATTTTTCTTCGAACCTTACCTGAGTTTCACCTGAGCTGAGGTCAAGACTCAAAAGCGTGGCGTAAATAATGGGATTGTAAACCACAAGAGAATTGTAATTTATAATCATAATCATAACATTTATAAATACGCATTGCTATTGCTATTGCTTGTCTGAATTAAATTTTGATTGGATTGGTAGGAATAAACATGTATTTATGAATGAAGATTGTTCATCTTGATTTATTTTTGGTTTTTGATCCAAGCTTCGTCTAGTCAGGTATCCAACCGAAGCGTGAAAAATCTTGGGCTTGGCAGCATTGATACATTTGCACTTGTGTTTTAGAATCAAAAAGTTGAGGAGTGTCATATATCACCTTCCGAGTATTAATCTTGATTTATTTTTGGTTTTTGATCCAAGCTTCGTCGAGTCAGGTATCCAACCGAAGCGTGAAAAATCTTGGGCTTGGCAGCATTGATACATTTGCACTTGTGTTTTAGAATCAAAAAGTTGAGGAGTGTCATATATCACCTTCCGAGTATTTTGTAATGCAATCACAATATAGTTTCTTGCTGTTTCACTCATCAATCGTTATTTTTTACGCTGCTACATCATACAGAGCAAACCGGACATACCACACCTTGGTTCATTCATAAATTTCATCCTTCAGGACGAAATTTGTTTTACGCACCAAGGTATCATATCATATTACTAGTTTTACATGGTAGAAACGGAGAAGCCAGAAGTGGTAATATCCGTAAAAATGAAACATGACAATCATAAGTACACGAACTGATAGAAAAAATGGGAAGAACAGAGCATAAAATGTATTTAAAAACTGGAATCAGAATTGTTTAACATAAATTGGAATTACTCGCTCATATTTTGAACCCATTGGAAATATTGCATAGGAAAATGAAGCCTCTTCCATTTTTTTACCAGGCACAAACTATATAATTGGTGTAATTCTTCCCCTGATTAATTAGGTGTCTTTATTCTTTCTTAATTTTTTGCACATATTAGTCTTAATCTTAGCCAACGCTGGGAAAGACAATTGGTCATTCATTACAGTCACTTTGGCAGAGGGTGTGTAAGACAAGTAGCATGACTGTTGAAATTAATTAGTCACGTCGAAACGGAGCGAGTGAAACGCTTTGGCTTAAATTTTTACAGGATAATAATCAGGCCGTGCCGGTGTCGGGCAGTTGGCCTTGGTCCATGTTAAAATTATGCCGAATGAAAGTAGCAGGAGGAGTGAATATAAACGAAATGAGTTTAATAAATCATCCAGTCTACTACGGATCCTTCAATTTTAATTTATACGCATTAATTTCTAATTCATATTTTTTCCCGAAGCTTATGAGTGTCTATATGTTAACCATAGACAAAGCTGTACATATAAATTAATGATGACATAACACGAATTTTAGGAAAGATGTAAAATTTCTCAAGCTTGCCAACTTACATCGTCTTTGTCTTTTATCGGAATTTATGTGAATATTGAAATCGTGCATGATCAGCAAAAAAATATTTTTCCCAAGGTTTCAGTTTGAAATTTATGTGAATTATATTTTGCAGAAACTTGAATTTGCACTGTATATTGAAATCTGGTTAGTGGAGATCCATGCTGGCTACGTGATCGACAGAGTCAAAGTCAAAAGGGAAAAATTCGGTGACTCGTTATTGGTCAGGGCCATAGCCATGTAATCTATACTTTCTCATTCCATTCTACTAGTTTTGCAGATTAAAGATTGTTACACTTCATCAAAATAATTGTTTATTGCAAGTGCAGATTAGGTGAAAATTTTATAGGCAATCTGGTTTTCAATTAATGCAATGGTTTAAAGATTCTTCGCTAATGAACAATTTAAATTCGAGCAGGTGGTTGATATTCCAAACTGCACTTGAATTGCATTGGATCTTAACGGTTAGAAATCTGCATAAAATAATTGAAGCATTAGCATTTTAAACATTTGAGTGACTAATGACTTATTGTCCTGCTTATTGAAGGGAGACGAAATGAGTGAAAATAACAAGTCTTGTCTTGGCTCATTCCAGGTTAACCGGCAAGCTAGGAAAGAACTATACGAACGAGTACATAATTTAATCGGTCATTGAAAGCAGCCACAACAAAGTGAAGTTTGATTATTGTTGCGGCAGAGCAGGTTCCCCGTTTTCCTGTCCCTGATTTGCATTATAAAGTATTAAAATCACCATGCAGTCTACTAATGTGACTTTGACTTTGTTTTTGCCAAATTATCTCGCTCTTACCTTGCTGTGGCTGCATGTGATTCCCTGGTCTGTCCGATCCTGTTCAGTAGTGAATTGGATTCTAATGGATTTTACGCGGAGGAATGTGGACTTGGACAGATTTGTGATTGAACATTGAATGTTATGCATGAAGGTTATCACGTCACATCACTTCCTGCCTTCTTCATGGGCTTATGACCTTTCACGTACCATGTGCAAAACAAGTCAACTGCAGTTGATATGTGACCGAATTTCAGTGAAAGTTATTCAAAACCTTTTTCGTTAAGTTCATTACTTACCCATAGCAATCAAAACAGTATTGTAACAAGTACAAAAAATATATTGGTTTTTATAATCCCCACTATTGGTCCAATCAATCATGAATGTAATGTAAATGTGATCACTATACTAGAATGTATTTATTACAACAGCCCATAGCCGTAGATAGTATAGATAGTGTGAGATGTCTATCAATGCACACAAGTTATTAATCCTCTCTCGGTTTGGTTCATCTTGATTGACATGTGATTGCCCCTTGGTTCATTTCTGGATCATGAACCACGGACAGAAGTTAATGAAAATGTAATTTCGTTGTCAATGTATAGTTAGTTGAGTTGAGGGAATGAGGTTCCTTTCCTACAAGCAATTATTCTTGACCAATTTTATTGACTCGGTCAAAAAACAGTACTACATGCATATTGAGTAGGTCAAAGGTTATCTGGCTTCTTGGAACATCTTGCATCATTGCGTTGACGTTATAAGGTATTTGAACCGAAGTAGTAACGTAGTAAGTAGAATTGGATGTGATCTTGAATTCATCGTCGTAAGATTACAACATGACTGCATTCGGACTGCATTCATTGATTATTCAAAGTAAAAACTTACAATTTCTTGAAAACTATTAGAGTAAGTTTACCTTTGTAAAAGTACTAAACATGCACTCGTCGATGGCAGCTTTCTTATAATTTTTACTTTGTATAACTCCTAATAATATTAGCAATCGAAATTCTCGATACGAACTGATGAATGATGATCAAAAATGAATTCACCCGATCAATTTTTTTAAACTCAATAGTGTTAAGCGAAAAGTTGTTGCAGTTATAGACTTAGTTCAGTTAATATGAAAGTAAGGTGGAAAAACTAAGGAATGATTTTGTCTTCTATAAAAACTAAATTAACAGCTTTAATTGGTTGCAAATCTGTATTCTGTATCTGTGTTTTGGAATCGTTTTGTTGAATGTAACCTCAAATAAAGAAAAAAATCGAATTAGTCTCACGAAAGTTACACGCACCTAAATGTCTTCATCAAGCTGCATAATTGTTATAATTAAAGGTAAAGTTAACAATCTGATCTTGCATGGTATTTTGAGTACATCGGATTTAAAAAAGTTTGGCCCAATTTAACACCTCGTGCCCCAAAAGACAATGTTTTATACACTCGTGTCCCGTAAACTCGAGTGTAGGCAATACTACAACTTTAAAACTTGACATTGTAGTTGTCTGCGAAAGCCAAGGACTGTACACATGGTAAACAAGACTTTTCAATTAGCTTGGACAGGACCCGACCCGAGTTTTGTCTTTAACCATGAAGGGCGGTGTGGTCTTAACAATAACTCTAAATGGGCATTCATGTGCATTTCTCGTAACATAATGCGCAGCTGAAGAAAACTTTGAGAACAAAACAGAGTAGTCAAATTGTGTTCTTCCAAAGTCCAACCAAATCGAAGCCCCATTTGCTTGAGGGGGGAGTCAGGAAAAGGTGAAATACAAACGGCAATTAGTTGTACACGTTGAGATTTAATAATAATTCGTCGTGATGCGACTCATGTGCTTATGAAGTACTTGCATTTTATTTGAATGGAATTTGCATACTTTCAACTCTCGCTTACACTAACGTCGAAACTTCACTGTGAACTAATCATAGGTTTAGCCTAAAACGTTGAATTCAAGAATCAGTGATCGGGTTCAGGGTTAGAGCGCGTAGTTAAGTATGGAATTCTTATAAATAATTAAATGATTGCCAATTTACCTGATTTCAATTTCAATGCTTATATGACAATTTGATGCACTTCAGTTGTTAGATTTAAGAGTACACTTTCTGTCAATTTTTAATGAACGGAAGTTTCAAGAACTACGTCTGATTTTAGAAAAAATATGTTAGAATGTGAATTCACCACTTACGCAAATCATCGTAGAGCCACTTATATTCATTTTTATATACAATGATATAAAAAAAAGTTTAACAGTTTGCTTTATCCGAATATAGTAGGAAGAAGCGAGGGTGTAAGAGCTTTCCCACACGTACTTATAAAATTTCGGGCTGTAATCTATCGTTACGTGTTGGTAAAAGAGTCAATTTGCTTGAGGTTATCAAAATAAATTCACTACACGCTATATCTGATTTTCGCTCACGTTTCACGCAAGACACGACCTGAGTCAACGGATTGCTCATTAAGACTATCTAAAACAGGCTTTTTAAAGTTCTCATTCAGTTTTCTATTCCAATGCTTTCACATCTGGAATCAATTGATGCGCAATTTATTTATGAATAATATAAAACGAAGACAGCATACATAATATAATCTGATGTTTAACCCTGCCAAGTCGCTACTGCCTTTCAAAAACGAATGGTTTAATACGGAGTACTCTCGCAATAGATATTAAGATGTAAGAGCGTTGCGAAAACTTTGGCCGTGCTCAATTAAATTCTTATGCCTGGTCAAGTCTTTATCGTTCGGAATTTCAAGAGATCTACTCTAACCAAGCAGAGAAACAAGCCACTACGAACTACTTTGTTGTATACTTTATTACAACAAATTGTTGAACGGTAGGAAAACGGAAGACTTGGTCAATAATGCCAAATGAGTAAAACGTTTCTTCATCTTGAAATAAAATGAACATAGAGAAATGAATTTAATCTCTCGTTTATTTCCCATGACATAATTTGTCCTGGGACAACAGGCAGGCAGTGAAGATTTCATGCAAATGCAAAAAGAAACATGTCAATGTGTCTTGGCAAGACAAATCACTTCTTGTTGACAATTCCATGTACTATCCTTTAATGTCCCGACAAATCAAATCATGACTGAGAATCTCGGGTCAACATCACCCATCTAAAGTCAAACACATAACAGCACGTCACGCTCAACTCACTGGGCTAGGATTGTCCTTGTCAACTTGTCAACCAGGGTAATTAAATCTTGATTTTATCGTCATTCCTCCGCAGCATTAGATCTGTACTCCAACAATTATGATCAGTACGTGTTTCGTGAATGAGTACTAAACTTATTACATCTATAAAATTCGCTATCCCAAGAACATATACATGATACTAAAACTTTTAAATGAGATTGACTATCAGTAATTCCAAATACATTGATGATTAAAAATATGAATTTCTGGATACAGCTTCGTTTGTTAATTTCAAAGCAGGTTGAAATAAACAAAGTAGAAACCAGCCTTTGTAGTATTTAGCCACAAAATTGCGGTGAAGAACGAAGCTCGATTTAAACTACAACTCACATTTCCTGGACGATATAGCTCATCAAGTGGATCGAGAGTGAACTGGGTCTGTGTATGTGTGTTGTGTCCTGTCAAGTGTGTCCTTAGCGAGCTTTATGTTAGAATGGGGAAATCCTGGACAAAACAAATGATCGAGGAAGGAAAGGGAGAGGAATGACTGGCTGAATATTTCATTCATATCTCTAAATGACACAAGATTTCCTCAAATTTCCATATATATGAGCAAAGATGATATAATATCGCACAAAGCTAGCGACCCTGTCCGCCTAGGGATCCATTCCTCAGTTTGTCTTTCTCCCTTTTATACCACGACCAGGGCCAAACACAACCTACGCATGTAGGAATGATTTATGGACTCAACCATATTGTCCGAGTTCAGTTTACTTGAAGAAAACATTCATTTCTTTCTTTCCTATTTCTCGTATTAGCGGACCGGACTCAGTGATAAATTTATTTGATAGTTCCGTCCAAATTCAATCTAGTAGAAGTTAAAATTGGGTCAACCTGTTTTTATGATCCTAACCCGTCCAATATAACCAATTCCATTGCACAACTTTAATTACAGTGATGAACGCGAATTTTTTAATTTCCCATGATAAATCATAGTCTTTAAAAGTTTTAGTTTTGGAAGAGTCGAAAATCACGAGTTTTAAATAATCCGAGTTAAGAAGGATAGGATAAATATGTGTACGATGAATTGATGAACTTGTTAATACATGATGATAAATCTTGGATAAGAATCTTGGATGGGCGACCAATGGTTTGCACAATGAATCCTTTCACACCCTCAAAGCAGATGCTATTCTCCAGTTCCGTAAGTATTTGCAAAAATCCTTTAAATCTAATAATCTTACAATCTACATATAAAAGTTTCAGATTAGTCTGTTAGCAGGTTAGTAAGATTTCGCTTTGAAAAAGCTTTAAATCATTAATCACATTAGCCATTACTTACTACATACTCACAGTTTTATGCATTCCATGCAATTTGGATTGCATTGCTAAAAACTCCAAAAAACGTGTTATTTAAAGGAAGCGATAGTCAAAGACGGGAAGTTGTGGTCTTTAGTGCAATGTAATGTTATACAAAATACTTCGTGAGATCTTTCAGCGGAGTGATTCTATCAGATTATGCATAATATTCATATAAGGAATTGGCTTCCCTGGCCTGTATCTTCACCGGCTGACACCAACAGAGATTTTATTACCTTGCCTGATCCACCAAGTTAAGTTCACAGGACTTGAACGAAACAAAACCTTGTGCGAAAACTTGAGTCGATCAAATTCAAACAGGTAAATTGGTTTTAATGCCATTCTGAAAGGCGAAACATGTGTTTTCTCGTTAAATTATCATCTGAGACTCACATTTCATTCATGCGACTGAGTTCCGATTTGTGTGTTGATTTTGCAAGGTCAAAACTCGTTAATCACCACTAGTTTCATCTTCTGAACTCTAAATAAAAATTAGTCACAGTATCCCCAAATAAAATACAGAACAACCTTTGACCACTAGTTTTAGAAATCCACTCGGTTTAGTTTTGGCGTGAAAATTAGTTAATTTCATAGATTATTTTCGTCTTACTACGTATATATTTTTTAATAAACTTGATCCTTTCGACGAACATGAGACGGATATTCTTTAAGCTTTTTCAATTACTTGATTTGTTCATTATTATCCTCCCCTTCCAATTTGGTACTTACTCAACTCTACTACATTCTTTTTTCACGACTTTCGTTCGGTCTTGCCATCTGAACTCTGAGTTCGTATGGGTTATAAAAAGCAGAGGAAAGGAAATAGAGAACGAGGAACGTAAGTAGGGAGGAAAAAAGTTTAATTAAGAGTCTTGTGTTTTTAATTTGAAAGAGAATTGAATTATGAGCTGTGAGACAAGAACTCACAAGAGGTTCCATTGCTCTACTGCACTGCTTTCTGATCCCTTGATCTTAGGGGTGTTCAAGTATAGCACCTAATTAAGTGAAAATTGCCTGACTTCTTTTATAATTACTAATTCTGTACTCTATGCTTGGATTATATTGCGAGACTTTCTTTTCATTCCTTAAGGATTTGTATTCTGAACCTAGATCTATTTTAGGCATGTATTTTTCTTTCCGAAGTGTTCAAGCTTAAGCTTTAATTGAAAAACAATATGGTAATTAGTTTGTCTGATATTTTCCCCTGGAGTTCGAACTTTGTCGCAAATACTGCTTCTGATTTATGACTCCAGAAGGCACGGTAAATAATATAAAAATATCGCTTATACACAAGAATTTCAATGAAAAAAGCCACCGCAAATGCGAAAATAAGAAAGGGTTCAGGTCTCGAGGGACGTATGTATGATCTGAGATCAGAGAAACTTTATATAAAACCACAGGAATTCCCCAGCTAATTCCCCGGATTTAGTTATCTTGCTGGTCATTTGCACTCCAGTGAATGTGCTCAACTTTGCACTTTCCTTGCCCCCTACAATAGAAAACTCTGCCCAATGCAAATTCCAAAAACTTACGGGGTTGGGGTGTAAGTGGCAATGATCAGCGTGGGCCACCCTATACTTTGCTTGTCATCGCACAGTAAAGGTCTGGAAAAATAATATTGCAA
Organism: Thalassaphorura encarpata; assembly: GCA_009869925.1. NCBI lineage: Eukaryota > Metazoa > Arthropoda > Collembola > Poduromorpha > Onychiuridae > Thalassaphorura > Thalassaphorura encarpata. The sequence goes on from WJEZ01003042.1 coordinate 10,524, forward strand.
CAATCGAGGCAGAAAATAAACTTGATGGGACAGAATACGTAATGGGTTCACTTTCCATCGAAGTACAATGGTTAACATAGTAGAATTATTTATTTCTAATCTGTTAGGTCGAGAATATTATGCAATACGCCCTGAAACAAGTCCATCGCCCTGATTTGGCTAATTGTATGGTAAATTTGGCAGAGCAAAGGCTCAAGTCTGGGATTCGATTTTTGGAAAAGGAAGAAAAAATTCAAATGCAGTATGGGCTGAGCACAAATCACAGCGTTACGGATGCTCTATTCGGATCGAATGATTCAAATTCTACTACCGACGAATCTTTGTTAGACGACGACAATGACGAAATTGACATTCAACGAGATCTTCCTCCTCAAAATACATGATCAGAGCGTTTACCTCGTTAGGGGCCGTCTTTGTTGCAATACTCTCAATCACAATTTGGTGTTGTTCAAGAAGACAACCAAAACAGGTGCTACACAAGGATATAAACTCGGGGCCTAGAAAATCGAGCCTTCGGGAAAAAGTTAAAGCAAAGGATGAGGAGGTTGTTCGCCTGGATAGAAAGTCTAATATCTTTAAATTCTACTTTTTTAAATACCATTGAGAAAATATATCGAAGAAAGAGCTCCGGTGATAAAAGCCTTCTGGCTAGATTTGGGTCAGTGTATTAATGTGAGTGGGAACATTATAATCTATTGGAGAAAATAAAATTGACCAAAATAGAACTAAGAACTATATTAATAAGATGAAAGTACTGGATTTAACATGCAAACTTCAAAAGTGTTGTAAACACTCGACGTATAGCTTTAAGCGAGGCGATATTTACGTATTACTGAAACTATAAAATCTACTCCAATTGTTGTTTTGTAATTCCTGACAAATGTATCATCATTAATTTTAAGTAATCGTTCTGATATCGGGTTAAAAATTCGTTATATTTTCTTTCCCCTGACCATTTACTGAGAATCTGATCCCAAGACCTCATTGTCCCCGATTACTTAAATTTTGTAAATCAAATGCAGTCGTACTCGTACTCACTGCAAAAACACATTTACACAGAAAATTTCATTACAAAAAATTACAAGTGCTGGATGTTTTTATCCAATGAATTTATCAAATTAGTTCATCAGAATTTAGCTAACTGTCCGAAATTAAAATTGAACTCTCATGACAACCGCTTGGAGAAATTCGGTTGTTGATTCTTTTGTTTCATTTT